>WWET01001615.1:288674-302433 GCA_011038615.1 Limnodynastes dumerilii
CTTACGCTGGCTGAAGTTAGGGTAGCCTTCAGCCAGCGTAAGGAAGGGGCCATACGCCTGGACAGGGGGAATGCCAAGGTAAATGAACGCCGATACGCTGTGCTTTAGTAAGCACAGCGCATCAGCGTACCTCTGGATCAGGCCCTCTGTCTCTAATACATTATACATAGTCCCTCCCTATCCTCTTTACATTACAAATCTCTCTTCTTGTTCCCCTTACGTTACATGCATATATCTACCTGTCTCCCTTACATTACACTCATTCTCCCTGATCCCCTTATATTACACATCTCTCTTACTGTCCCACTTAAATTATACATCTCTGTCCCTGTCCCCCTTACATTACAAGTCTCTGTACCTATTTCCCTCCATTACACATCCCCTTCTCTGTCTCACCTACATTACACATGGTTTCTCCCTATCCCCCTTATATTACACGTCTCTCTCACTGTCCCCTTTACATTACATATGTCTGTCCTTCTTACATTACATATCTCTGTCCCTACCCTATTTCCCCTCCATCACACCCCCCCTCGCCTCTACTACATTACACATCTCTCTGCCTATTCCCAATCCATTACACATTTCATTCCTAATTCCCCCTAACTTTACATATCACTCTCTCAGTCTCCTTATATTACAGATTTTTCTCTCTATTCCCTCTTGATTACATAATCTCCTTCTTTGTCCCATCTCCATGTTTCCTATCTCTCTCCTAACTTCCATTACATATTTCAATCCCTGTCCTCTCTGCATGACACATCTTGCTCCTTTTTACTTATCTTTTCTGTCTTCTTTCAAATCTGTGCAGCAGCTTCCAGTCAAAGCACAGGCCACAGGCAGAGATGTCTGCAAACATAGACAAAGGTAGAAGAGTCAATGGATAATGGGGGCAGGGCCATGGTTCCCTGCGATGCCCCTTTCTTTGATCAGCTAGTGCCCCGAGCACTGGCTATACCTCTGCATACATCTGACAACTCCTAAGCTAATGCTTTGTGTACATACTAATTGCTTTTATTATTGTAGTGTCTTTTATAATAAATCTGAAAGTTGCACACCATGAATTCTTTTAAAGAGTAGTAGTGTGGGTAGATATTAGACTGGATGCAAGGGACGAGGTGACTGGTTAGGGTCATCGTAGGCAAGGAGTTTAAATTAAATCTATAGAACATGGGGAAACATTTTAGGTACTGGCAGAACAAAATAATATTAGTGTCATAGCAGTTTGGATAGGTGAAGGTTACAATAACTAAATAGGACTTGATAAGGATTCAATGATAAGAATCATTTAATCATTATGAACCCTAGACAACAAACCCAAAAGTGAGAGCATTAATAAAGTTTAACAGATACTAATAATGGACCATATTTATGATTCACTTGTGTTAATTCCCTTGCTTGTAACAACTGTGCATGCATGTGCCAGATGTTACGAAGCGGATCTCCATGGGGATCCATTCTACATCCCCTACAACCCCACACCAGATGCAGGGTTTGCCATGCTAATATGCCAAAAGGGGCTGAATTAGGAATATCTGAATGAATCTTCCATTGTACGGAGGCAGATCCATGCAGTAAACCTCTTCCGTGCACAATAAACAGACCCCCGCACGCTCATACTGAAAGTGTGCAGGGGTCTGAACATGGTACAATGGGTCTGATCCAGACCTACGGCCGCCAAGGGAATTACGGCCGGCTCGGCCGAAATTTCCATGTTTTGGAAGGTTGTGTGCATGCGCACAACCTTCATACGGTGGCCTAATCCCTTTATGATTGCCGTATCTTCGCCGTCAAGGCAGAGATAGGCATGCAAATTAGGGAATGGGGCGGAGGAACCGAAAGGCCGAAAGGCCGCAGAGCAGATCGTAATAGTTAGGGTAGGAATCTGGCTGCTACGATGACGGACATAAGGTGCCCGTAGGTCTGTATCAGGCCCAATGTCACTAAAGGAGATATAGATTAAGAAGAATTCAATGAAAAAGGAAGCAGTCAAGAAAGGAGTCAATTTAGTGATCATTTTGTGCTTGTGTTCTCCTCATATTCTGTTATAATTAGAATTAAAAGAACATTTCCTCTGTATATAACTGCATGGACAAACAAATGTTTGGGGATGGCAGAATCAAGGGGGTGGATATAGTCTTCCCAGAACAAGGGGGAACAAGGTGGATAGGTTGGAGGTACAGGACCAGGTAACAAAGGCTGATGGATGGAAGGAAATAAATTCCTACTTTGTTTTACTGCCAAGTCTCGTCTTCCATGGGTTTAGGGCTACACTGTAATGCAGTAATACTGGATGCTTTATGTGTGATGGACAGGACTCTACCTTTACCTAAGGGATTCCTGAATAACAGTGGGTTGGATCCAGACTTAAGTGCTTGAAATTAGTTACTCCTGGGCTAAACCATGTTGATTGCAGGGGAGTCAAGTTAATTGTATTCTTTGCATGCAGGGATATATCTTTGAATTGCTTACTGAACACAGATACTGACCAGCTTTACTACCACACTGTTATTTAGACTTGGGATAGAAAACATCACCTCTCAACTCTAATACTGTTTACAACAGATGAAATATGACTCCCCTGCAATCAACATGGTTTAGCCCAGGAGTAACTAATTTTGGATCCAGACCAGTATTTGGTTTCTAGGAAAGCTGCAAATTGATAAAAGTCTGCCAGTAATGTAGTTAGATAACTGATTAATTAGCATTTACTCCTTACTTCATAAACCAACACAACTGTAAATTTGAGTAAGAATATATAAAAATGTTAACTTTCTGTATGAATTTTATGTGTTTTATACAGAGCAATGTTATCATATATTGTTTGTCAGAATGCATTGATTCTGGGTATTTAGTAAATAATAAAAGTGCTGCAATGTTTCCCAAAACCTCAAGATCTTTTGATACAGAATTCTGTCACTATGAGGCTGACAATACAATTGCCTTTGTAATGGTTTGATTGTTAACATATGTAGATAAAAATGAAAACGTAACAATAGCAAACAGAAAGAGGGCAACAGATTCAACGTATTTCTGAGGTACTTATGATGTAAAAACACTTCTGACAGGCAGATGAATTTAATGGAATCAGTGTGGCATTCAATTATCTCAACAGGCATTTGTCTAGATGTAGCCAATTTGCAGACTTCCTGTGACTTCAAAAAACATGTGGACAACTGTATTCCACAACTCACAAAATCCTAATTTAAGTTGAATTCATACTGTGTGTTTCTCACATCTCAGCCTACATTACTTCCAAGTATGGCCTCGGCTTATTTACTAAAACAAGCAATGCTGCATTTCTACTACAATAAACTTCTGCCCTTTATCCTATTATTACGTTTTCTTTTAAGTCGGCCATGCTGGAAGTGTAAAATTGAGGGGGGGAACAAATGTATTATCAGTTTAACATCATGGGGCCAGATTCAGACCGAATAACAACAGCCGACTTACGGTAAGTGGCATGTGTCAGACTGTGTGAGTGCACTGCACATATGCGCAGGAGAGGTTACGCATCAGTTCTCTGAATGTAGGGAGTTGATTTCCATATGCTCAGAGTTTTGTACTTAAGGGCGTAACAACAATCCATATGTGCGAGGATGAGGATACATAAAGTGGGATGGGGGGGGGGCATTTAGACTGTACAGTATAAGTCTAAATCAGTGTAGTTGGATATATTACAGATCTATGTAGTCTCCATTTACTATGGAAAGAGAGGGAAAATATCAAGCAAACAGCTGTAAGCTTTGTTTCCCTCTCTCTCTACAGTTGGCATTATCTCAATAACTTTTCTGATTCAAGTGTCCGATGTCTAATCATTCTTTATAGGATCCTATATTCCAGTTTTACCCTCATCACTGTGTAAAACACACTTCGTTCATCTAACCTGATCAGAACACAATCTTCCCAACACAGACATATGAAAAATGATATTTACATCAGAGGGGCCAAGGTGTACTCACACGTGAGCTGACTTATATGCATTAAGATATACATATGCCAACACATTGTGTATTGATCTATACTTCTGAAAAGTCACCATTGTACACATAAATTAGAAAACTTAAGGTTGAGTATGGCTATCAGAAGTCTGCTGGAGTGAGGAAAGTGGTAAGTGTACTGATTACACGGATGTCTGCATTTTGTAGATTTGTAATCACAGATTTCTAGGAATAATCCCAGATTAAAATCCATGGATCTGGTCCAGTGTGTCTGTACTATTTACCAAGCTCTCCAAATGGTTACATATGACAATCCTATACTAAATCCCTATCTCTACCACCTCCAAAGGTCCCTGTAATGTCTATTCCAGACATGAGAAAAGACATGGAGCTAATGGGCAGAAAAACGGAAAGGTAAGTACAACACCATTATGAGCCAAGACTATTCTAAATACTATTTAGGGTTTTGTTGACGTGAATAAGTTTTCTAAAACAATTAAGAGAGGAGAGGGAGCAGCAATGCAAAGGAAACGTCTGTGTATTTGTATATCAAGTCTCTCCCTGCTTTCTGCCACTGATATCTCCAGTAATTGACTCAGCCTGTTTATAGTTCACTGCGCTCATTGTTCTGAATTGTGACAGTGGGGTAGCTAAATTCAACAAGTAAGCTGTAACCTAGAAAACTCAGGCATGTGATCTTATTGCTAAAAGTAGAACTTACCTGTGTGAGCAGCTGCAGGCTTTTCTGCTGCACTGTCAGGACCTTTACGATTCTCAGAAGAGAGGAGTGCTAGAACTTCTGACAGCACTGAAGTAGAAAATCCTTTGGGGATCACAGGTCAGGAAAGCTTAGTAAATATTGAAGTTCAAGCCCGCAGGATCGTCATGAAGGCTGGTATTGAACGTTGTGAGTCCCCGCTGCGAAGGCTTGCATTGCGAATTAGGGACAGCCAAAATTTTTTTTTCGGCTGTCCCTATTTCGAAAGCGAGCCCTCTCGGGAATTTTTTTAATGTATGGGTGATTATGTGATTCGCATACTCACCCATTCACTTTCGGAAACCCCGCCGCCAGGGACTTAGGGTTAGGCTGCGTAGGGAGGGACTTAGGGTTAGGCTGCAGGGAGGACTTATGGTTAGGCTACGAGTTGGAGACTTAGGCTTTGGGTTATGGAGTCTTTTGGTGGAAACCAAATAGGGCCATTCACTACGGGGACCCACACTCGGAATTGAACCTGAATACTAATTAAATAGATCCCAGATCAGATCAAATTATTACCTACAAAATGTGACATTAAGTAGAATATTTTAATAAGCGTTGCTGAGCCGTGTATAAACCCCAAATGTCCCAAATATCATATTATAGGAAGAGAGTAACACATCTCTCATGACTTTGCATAGATATCTGACTTTACATAGATACCTAACCTGACTTTACATATAAACCCATTGGCATATATGATATAATTTAATTAACCTGGCATATATGATATACTTTCCTTAACCTGACATATATGATATACTTTCATAACCTGGCATATATGATATAATTTCATTAACCTGGCATATATGATATACTTTCATAACCTGGCATATATGATATACTTTCATAACCTGGCATATATGATATACTTTCATTAACCTGGCATATATGATATACTTTCATTAACCTGGCATATATGATATACTTTCATTAAGCTGGCATATATGATATACTTTCATTAACCTGGCATATATAATATACTTTCCTTAACCTGACATATATAATATAATTTCATTAAACTGGCATATATAATATAATTTCATTAACCTGGCATATATGATATACTTTCATTAACCTGGCATATATAATATAATTTTATTAACCTGGCATATATAATATAATTTCATTAACCTGGCATATATGATATACTTTGTTCAACCAGGGCTTCTAGTAACTATGCTTTGAAATGAAGCCTCCAGACTTGTCTTATATTAGTGTCTTTTGCTGGTCATCACTTGTAATCTTTGTAATCTACTCATACCCACTGCATTTGTGTCTATTCCCCCCTTCCTTTCTCTGTGAAGTAACTTTACTTGTCTAATTTTTTCTTTTTGTATAAATGTCTACCATGTCTCTCCTCTTTCCACAATGTTTATGTAAACCTCTCTCTCTTCTCTCTCTTCTCTCTTCTCTTCTCTCTCTTCTCAGTTATGGGTATCCAAATCACTTAGTACACCATATTAATCATCCAGTATAATGTATATTAGCAAAGACATTGGGCCAGATCCAGACCTGTTTCAATTGTTTTCTTCTCTCTCTCTCTCTCTCTCTCTCTCTCTCTCTCTCTCTCTCATATTTTCATGTGCTTATGTCACTGTGTGTGTGCCTGAAAATAAACATTTACGGATTGCAGATTAAGAAATAACAGCGCCTGTGAAGTTCACTCTAAGGTTTTGAGTCTCTAGCATTTCTTAGTGTCACAAAACATAGATTAGTTTTAATATGTACAGTCACGTACACAATAGATATTTTCATCACTACTTAAGAAATAATCTTAAAAGAGCAACAATTGCAGCGCTTTATTCCGAGCCTCCAATCTCTCAACCTCAGGCTTAGAAGAAGCCTGCAAATAAATCAATTCCATGGCTGCTGTGAAGAAATTCTGTAACCGAAACAGCGGAAAGTATGAATAAAATTGATGCTAATAATAATACTAATAATACAAGTGCAGATAAAACACTTTGCTGGTGCACTAACCCGCCACATGGAGCAAGATAATTCATATTTCACACAAGGTGAAAGAGCAAGAAACTCAGGATAAGGAACAATCACAGACACGACAGCTAAACAACTGTCACAATGAGTTTTAGAGCACAGCTGGAAAAGCACTGGTGTTTCTGTATACCCTAGTACAGTATAAATCTGTAATTGCAACCAGTGTACCCTTTAAACAATGGTAGTTATCAATTATTTCTGTGGTGGCAATCTTTTGCACAGCAATATACAACTTCATAAATTCACACTTTCTTGGACAGGAAAGAAAATGTCTAAAAAGATTGTATTGTAATTTAGCAATGCTAACTACCATGCCACAGTACTGCCTGTTACCATTTTAACTAAACAGTACTGGATTATTAATGATTGTGATGATGATGATGATGATGATGATGATGATGATGATGATAATAATATTCCAAAAACAGAGTTAATTGTCAAAATAGGATATATTACAACATCCATATATTGCAGGAAAAAAAATTGACAATTTTATAAGAAATAATGAGATAAGCATGGATATTATATAGTAATAATTAGTATACAGGTTAAAATACATAGAAGATTGAGACATGTATAAAATATTATTTCTAAACTGAAAATAACAGTGTTCTAAGACATGTTTCTAAGTGACACGATTCTGAACATAACACATAGTCACATTTCATTAAATATTTTACATGTCGTTTACCGTGTAAGAGGTGAGGTAAGAGTCATTAATCTGGCTAAAAGGAAAGGTTTTGGATTAAATAAATTTTAAACTGAAACCTTTTGGTAGAAAAGCAATATTTTGCAATCAATAATAATTATCCCCAGTAACAATCATCATCATTTTAATATTACTATTTTATGTCTATCTGTATTTGGCTATCTGTATATTTATTTAGCTTTTCATTAAGATTATATAGGTCAGTATATTAATAATGGAGGTTTTTCTCAGTCAGGGGTTCAGTTCACCGCGGCTTACACCAATTTTCAATTTACACACAGCCGACAGCTAACTGTTTAGAATACAGCCCCATTTAGAAATTCGTCCCACGACCAGCCGCATTTCCCGATGGTTTTCAATGGTTACAGTTAGACTGCGGGAAGGTTATGGAGCTTAGAAGGGAAGACATAGGTTATGGCTGCGGGGAGGGAATAGATGGGAGGTGAGACTTAGGGTTAGGCTGCAGGGAGGGGCGTCTTATTCTTAGACTGCAGGGAAGGGAGTCTTAGGGTTAAGGCTGCAGGGAAGGGAGAGTTAGGGTTTGGGTTAGGGTAAAAATTAGCATGAGGGTTGCGGTTGAGGAAATAGGAATAGGTGCTTACCTGTCTGCGGCAAGGCAGGAACTTTCTGAGCAGCATACTCTTTGAAAAATGGGGGTTGAAAAAGGGCCTTTCTCAGTGGCGACCCACAACCGTCAGTGAGTGCCCTGATTATAGACAGATTCAGGGAGAATGTTAATGCTGGACCTCAGCCATACCCCTGCAAAAACAGCTCTTACATTCAAATAACTATAATGCCTATTTTAAAAAAAGTATATATATTATATATTATAATATATATAATTTTACAACTTTGTTTATTCTGTTTTGCATGTGGAACTTGCAGGAGACATAAATTTTGTTATGTATGTCAGAGGCAATATAGCAAAGCAATAAGATTATTGTATCACTGTTACTCTGGAAATGTTCCTGGTGAATATTGATGTTAGGAGATTTTATCTGTAGATCACTAGGAAATGTATCCTTATAATATCAAATGTAAACAGGCCAATAAGATTACTTTTATTCACTGCCTGAGAGCTCTGCAACTTGTTTGTGTTACAATGGGTCCGGCTTTTTATTTCTCTTATTGGTTGAATCACACATACCTTACTTTTCCTGTCCTCATGGGATTTCAGTGTTTAGAGTTTTCAGTGCACATTGATTGAAGTTAATTTTAGTACTCATTGATTGGGTTTACTGGAGCAGTCTTTCTTGAGTTTACTTCATGTTTAATTTTCGGTTAAGATACACTCATTGCCTTTTTCTGATCAGTGTTTATCTTAATCATTTGTGTGAATTGCCTTAAATGAATTAAGGGGCAGTTCATATTTGGTTTATGTACATATGTGTGATCTTAAGTCTTTCTATAATAATTGAATATATACCTTATACATTTGTATGACAATTAGCAATTTCATGTAAATATGACACGCTGTTCACCCTTGCACCACTTAATTGCACATCAGTCTTTTTTAAATGAATTTCACAGCAAAAGAATAGTCAACAATAACAAAAAAATATACTTTTCCACTGTTCTATATCCTTATGCAATGATGATACCACAACAGTTATAGTGCTCAGGAATAAATACAGGTTTATTTTTCAACTTTTTTTTTAACAATCCCAGATATGAATTAGATACAGGAAAATGTAATGTCTCTACCAGCTGCTGACTCTAAAAGACTCAGAGCACACATGTAATATTGATCCACAAAGAAATGTAGTAACTATGCGTGAAGCCCTAAAGGATTTTGTTTGCCTCCCACTGGATACCTAAGAGATAATTAAGAATTGCTTACACTTAGATTGACACTAATAACCTGGGCAAGCAGTACAGCCGGTTGTGTAGTGTGTATCTTGCATATTTTCATTCTGCACATTCCTGGGACTAGATTTACTAAACTGCAGAAAAGCAAAAGTGGAGATGTTGTCCACAGCAACCAATCAGATTCTAGCTGACATTCTCTAGTATGTATTAGAAAAGTGAGAGCTTGAATCTGATTGGTTGCTATGGGCAACAACTCTATTTATCCTTTTCTGCAGGTTAGTAAATCTAGCCCTTGGAATTTGTCTAATAAGTGCACACAAATATAACTTAAATGCACAACAGAGCTACTATTCCCTACAACTGAAAAGACATAGCAGGTGAGGGAAGAGGCAGAGTAGCGTATGCTGCCCATAAGTATTTTTTTGTATTTTAGTCCATATCAAAACAAATGTTTATGGATTTATGCACAATTTCAGCCTTTGGGCCTGATCCAGAACAACGCTTCGGAGCGAATTTACGCGTGGCGGAGACGTAAAATCGCGTTTTTGTATGTACTGCGCATGCGCACCATAGAAAATACGCTCAATAGCGTAGCGTAATTGTGAACGTATGGGCCATTCACGTATGTGTCACGTAAATACTTACGTGTGGGCGTTCCAATTTTACGTGCGTCCAAAATACGTCTGAAATACGTGAAGTAGGCGGGGGGTTGTATTTAAAGTGTACAGTATGGGCGTGCTTAGCTGCGTAAATTCGTCTAGCCCATACGTACATGTGCGTATGACTGCGGAAACGTTGGAAAAAGTTAAGGTATTTTGCCAGGCCGATCATCCCCCACTATGTAGACCACACAGCTCAGTGTGACGCTGGCGCGACCTCAGGTCACGTCAGCATCATGCAGAGCAGAGAGGGAGCGCCACTGAGGAGCATAGCAGGAGGAAGAAGGAAAGGTAAGTAAAACAGGGGGATTATTGGGACTCTGGAAGGCTGAGGGGAGACATGAGGGGATTATTTGGAGGTTAGGGAGGCATGAGGGCGATTATTTGGAGGCTGGGAGACATGACGGGATTATTTGGAGGCTGAGTGGAGACATGAGGGGATTATTTGGAGGCTGAGTGGAGACATGAGGGGATTATTTGGAGGCTCAGGGGAAACATGAGGGGATTATTTGGAGGCTGAGGGGAGACATGAGGGGATTATTTGGAGGCTCGGGGGGACACTGGGGATTATTTAGAGGCTGAGGGGAGACATGAGGGCGATTATTTGGAGGCTGAAGGGAGACATGAGGGCCATTATTTGGAGGCTGAGGGGAGACATGAGGGGATTATTTGGAGGCTGGGGAGGCATGAGGGGATTATTTAGAGGCTGAGGGGAGACATGAGGGCGATTATTTGGAGGCTGAAGGGAGACATGAGGGCCATTATTTGGAGGCTGAGGGGAGACATGAGGGGATTATTTGGAGGCTGGAGAGACATGATGGGGATTATTGGAAGCTGATGAGACATGAGGGGGATTATTGGAAACTGGGGAGACATGAGGGGGATTATTAGAATCCTGGACACATGGAGTATGTATTGAAAGGCCTGGGTGACGATTTCTATGGACCTTGACAACATGGATCTTGTGTACCAGCTGTTTTCTTGGGTTACCATGATTGCTGATGCCGTTTGGCCATCACTTCCTGATATTGATGGGTTACCGACCGGCAGCGGTGATGCGGACATGTTCGCATGCGGACTTGATTGGCAGCGGCATGGTTAGTGTTAACTTTAAGCCTCGGCTTCCTTTGTATTGTGGTTACAAATATGTATTTTGCTCTTTATGACACTAGGAGGCTATTGTGGTTAAAAGAATATTGAATTTGACACTCAAATGATATTGGTCCCAATAATAAGATAGTTGTAGTATTTATAGATATTAAGATTTGTATCAAAACTTCAAAAGATGTGCAAAGACATCCCTAAATGCAAATGTAATGCAAATAATTAATGTAAAAAAAATAAAAATAAATTATGACTATTTAGTTCCGGCATTAATCAATGTATGCTTTATGTCTGTGAAAGGGGCTATGTGAGTAGAAGTCAATTCACTTACTTTACCACACACAGGCCAGCTTACACAGGACCATAAAACGTGCATGTCAGGCAGGGAGTACTGGGGGAAGGGGTGGTGGCACATGATGGGGAATACTGGGGGGGGGCTGGAGACATGATCAGAGTACTGGGTGGCTGCAGACATGATGGGTTGACCAAACCCCCCAATGGCTTGACCATGCCCACAATGGGTTAGCCATGCCCCCTTTGGCGTACACATAGTACATAGCAAGTTGTGGCACCCCTGATTATAATGGAAATATCTGAAACATCACCTCTCAACACTAATACTGTTTTCAGCAGATGAAATATGACTCCCCTGAAATCAACATGGTTTAGCCCAGGTGTAACTAAGTTCATGCACTTAACAAGGTCTGGATCCAGCCCTAAGAGGCTATTGTGGTTAAAAGAATGTTGAATTTGACACTAAAATGATATTGGTCCCAGCAGTAAGATAGTTGTAGTAGTTATAGAAATTAAGATTTGGATCAAAACTTCAAAATATGTGCAAATACATCCCTAAATGTAAATGTAATGCAGATAATTAATGTAAAAAAATTAAAATAAATGATGACTATTTAGTTGCGGCATGGATCAATGTCTACTGTATGTCTGTGAAAGGGGCTATGGGCCTGATCCAGGCCTACACTGGCCGGCGTTACTATGCCGGCCAGCAGCGTAATATTGCCTTAAAACCCGAACTGCGCATCATGGATCGGGCGTCCCTAGTAGCGCCATAGTAACACTGAGGGACGCCCAGTGTAGGGTGGCGGGGGGAGGGAGGGTAATGAGGCTGGGAGGGCCGTCCCAGCGTAGTTACACTCCCTTACCCCGTCTGAAGTTAGGGTATCTTTCATTAAGGGAGTGTAAATATGCTCTAAGCAGGGGAAGTGTCGAGGGAGTAGGCTGCTGTTACGCTGAGCATTAGAACGCTCAGTGTAACAGCGTAGGTCTGGATCAGGTCCTATTTGAGTAGAAGTCAACTCACTTACTTTATTTTAAAATAAAATGTGCATGTCAGATAGGAAATACTGGGGAGGGGGCTGCTGGCACATGATGGGGAATACTGGGGGGGGGCTGGAGACATGATCAAAGTACTAGGTGGCTGCAGACATGGTGGGTTGACCACACCCCCAATGACGTGACCACGGCCACAATGGGTTAGCCACGCCCCCTTTGGCAGCATGCCGCCGCTTCAGCGGCACAGATACACCTAATACATAACAGGGGGGGGGTGCCAGAGGGAGGGGTAAGTTCTCACCCCCCCCCCCCCCACAAAAAATTGTGACCACCTGCAAATGACCATAAGTAAAGCTCTATGTACAGTATAGCAGCAGAATGCCACAGTGCTTGCGTTTGGTAGACAGATTAAGTCATTAACAATTTAAATGACTACATGACCCCTCTGTGCACATTCTGCAAATTTACACAAAAGGCGATGGGGTGAATCTAGTGTGTCTGGATTGGCTGGAAAAGAGACATTTTTTGCCCGCATTTTATTTCATTTCCCAATTGTAGGTTTTTTCTTTATCCAGACAACTTTTAGATCAAGCCCCAAATCCTTAAATGAGTTCATAATCTGCAGAAAAACAGAACAAAACAAAGTTATTCCAATGATATACATTAACTTGTGCTAAGAACAATTAACTACAGAATCCATTTTTATCATTCTGTGAAGTGAGCGAGTTGTTACTGCCAGATCTTTGGCTTTTATCTTTTAACTGCTAATTTAACAGTGAGTGGAGACAGCACATTCTGGAGACTTTGAGCCTGATCCAAACGCTGCCTGTGTTTGTTAAAACTAAATGTGGACATAACTGCACCGAATTCAAGTACATGATTCAGTAAGTATACATTACAGACAAGCACAATGGCGATTTATTCCAACTTCCATTTTTTTTTCACTAGACTTTCTCACTTCCCAGACACTTTCCCTAGCGCTCCAAATGCAAGTGAACAGTACCACACTGCTATGCATAGTAGAAATTAGTGGGGTTTTTTTTTTTTTGCAAGTGCTTCAACTGACGATGCAAATGTAATAATAGCATAGAATTCATTTCGTTTCAGAAAATGTTTTGCCTTAAATTGTGCATATGTGCAACTGCATTCCAGTCTGGATTGGATTAATCTGTTAATATACCGTTACTGTACATTGTGTTGAGATTTGAAGCACCCCACGCAGGAGGCTGAGCCATGATGGCAAATTTAACATGGGCTCATCACTTAAGCTGGATGATCTACCTGATCTTTCAATTACTGGGTGATTGGGAAAATGATCGCTCAAATTAGTGTGCAAGATCAATTTTTAAAACGCCAGATAAACGCAGCAGAAACGCTCTGGTACGATTATTTAGTCTTTTGGCATGCTTGAATTTAATGGAGCCAATCATCTTACTGAATGACTCCCTATTCTTTAAGTGCTTCTCTCTTCTGCTAGGATTATAGGTTTCAG
>WWET01001615.1:308692-322111 GCA_011038615.1 Limnodynastes dumerilii
TATATATATATTAAAGATGAGCATCAACCTCATGTTTGGTTCTAAATCTTCGTCATGTTTTGGTTTTGTAAAAAAAAAAAAAAAAAGAATTGTTTTGGTTTTGGATCTGTATTTTATTTTAAATTGCTAAAAAAAATGCTAAAATCAAGTAATTTTTATGTATTTTTTCTCCTAAAGCATTATTAATATAAATAACATTCATTTTCAGTCATTCCTAGTCAAAGTGGACCACCTCGCAGACCCCTAACACTGTCACTTCTGTATCAGAGAATAACAGATATCCGTAAGTAGATGCACAGCGTATTGGCATGCACTCCCCCCAACACTCCCCCTGTGTGAATACACACTGTTACGCCGGCTAAAGCCTATCCTAACTTCAGCCGGCGTATCAGTGTGTAAATACGCCGGCCACAGGAGCGTAAGTGTCCTAACCCGCCCTCCCGTCCTCATTAGCTTACCTCCCCCTGCCTTCCTTGCCTAACTGTTGCATAGTTACGGCGAAGAACGCCCCCCTCGCCATAACTATGCAACAGTTAGGGACGCCCGATCCTAAGGAACAGGTTTACCTAACTATGCCGGGCAACATCTACCCGGCGCATGCGCAGATCGGCAGAAATACGGCGGGCGGCGGAAGTCTGGGTCAGGCCCATAGATACACAAATCCCACAATACCTAAATTGGCTATGGAAAAAATATTGGAAGTCATGTCACTGCTCCTAAAAGTTGTCTCTCAGACAAAGCGAAAGGACTCTAATTACAACAAAATGAGATGAACCCGACATATAGGTTGGAAAAATAGCGAATATAACATCAGAGACTACATTTTGCAAAAAGTAATCTAGAGCATTGCCAGGATCAAGCCACCAGCACTAGGGCGGCCAGTAAGCATACTGACATATCTGTAAATGATTAGAAAATATTCTCCTCCAAATGAATTCTGAATAGTAAAGTCCAAGGAGGGGTAACAAGAGGATAGTAGTACACATACAAATCCAGACCTCCTCATAAAATGTGTGTATCACTGGGCAAATCTCACAATAAAAGAAATCTGAATTTTATTTCAATAACAGAATTTTACTACAATTTAGAATTTTGAATAATAATACAATATTTTTTCTATAGCAAGTTAAATAATAAATCATCTGCTGTAAAACCTTAGTTTTATGGCAGCTAGACTACTAATGTTCTCTTCAATAACAATCCATAAAACAAATTCCCTATATTAGAATTCTGCTATGCTTCAAAGGCAATCTTCTGCTAAATACATTGTGTGCCTTGTGCATTGCACATTGGTTGGTAATGATTAAAGTACTTTAGTAATACCCAGGACAAAGATTATAGCAGAAGGAATAATTTATAACTTCTGGAGGAAGACTGTAGGGTACACACTCAGCACAGAACACAAAGGGCAGGAATGGCAACAATTCCAGGCTAACCCATGCTGTGCCAAATCCATTTAGTCTAACAAAGAATACAGATAAATAAATAGGAGAACATAAAGCAGTAATAAAGGTTGACCTTAATTGATCATTGTGTGGATAGGGGGATCCCTGCTTTATTCTACCCTCACACGCATGGACATAGAATCTGTGCACCCTACCTTTACATTTTTTAAGGTCCAATATGAGTTACCGTAGTTTGCTGCTGATGCACTTAGTAGAATAGATGCTATTCTGACAAAGGGTAGCAATAATTTGATATCAGAATTCTCCATTATACTGACCCACCTTCTGATCATTCATAGATGAACCCAGAAGATGTTCTGGATCACTAAAACGTTACAGCTTATTTATTTATAAAGCATTGATTCCGTGGTGCTGAATAGGCATCTTACAGAGATGAGAGGCATGAGACAATAAATATGAGAGATACAAATGCTAAATACTACAGATGATATTTAATTACATGTAGCCAAATACTGCATGTAGGAAAACAGGGCACTCCCTCTGCTCTCCTACATATGGATGGTGGATCCGTGCACAGGACCCTGACTTGGAATACTAGATCATACATAAGGGCTTAATGCAGCCCTTACTGTACGATTTACATGCTAAAGCACACTCTCCATGTGTAGTTTGTACACATGGTGGCTGTCCCAGCCCTCCATACAGAGGATAAACTCTGCACGGAAAGCAAACGCATGATGCTGCTTTCCCATGCAAAAGAGTTGATACTGCGCATGTGCAGTACTAATTCATAGATGACTTATGTACCTAGCGTGCGTAAGTCAGCTATTTCTAATAAACCTGCATCCAACCCAGTGTCATTATAGTAGCATTAGGTAAGGGAGGAATCAGCTTAAGAGGGACATGGACATCAGTAAGACATGCGGACAGATTTACTAAGCTATGGGTTTGGAAAAGTAGAGATTCTAGCTCTCACTTTCCTATGACATACTAGAGAATATCAGCTAGAATCTGATTGGCTATTATGGGCAACCTCACAACTTTTCCAAACCCGCAGCTTAGTAAATCTGGACCTTGAGCTTCTAGTCTTGAGAAGGGGGTGGGGGGTAATAACACTAAGAGAGAATGTGGTGAGACACAGAACACCTGTAGCAATGCATGTGTTGTGAAACTACAAATTCCAGCATGGAATTACAGCCTGCATGTAACTGATAGATGAGAGAGCATGATAGGGCTTGGGTAGTCAAGCAAGAGGTGATCTTTCTATATTGCTCTTGTTATTTGCATGGATAGTTTGTGAAATACCTTAGCAGATTTTCATAAACATTAACTTCATTTATTAAATAAATATAGATTAGATTTAGACAATTCTGCATATACTGCAGGGTTTTCCCTGCACCTGTTACAGTGCCAGAAGATAAGAACATGTCGAGGTTTGCGCCATCCTGTCTCCCTCTGTAAATATTTCCATAAACACTGTGGAGGGTGAGCTCAAGTAGTTGTAAAATGAGCAGATAAAAATAGCAAACACTTAAAAAACTGAGATTCTGTGTTATTTCAGCAGTTTCTGTTCTTGGGACTGTACGTTACAACACTGTACGGTATGAATTTTCTCCTTTTACCATATCTTCAATTGCATTCTGAAAAGAATGGATGTTTCCATTTTATCTAACGCTTCTCAGCCAAAAAGCTCATCTTAAAGACGTCTTTTGTCGACACCATTAATGAGATTGATTGTGGTGTGAGCTAATGGAGCCACCAGAGGAGGTAAAGTTCCATTAAACAGTTCTGACATAAATTAGAACAAAATACTTTAATAATGAATATCTACATAGTTCCAATTCATTTTAGGAAAGGGGGGGGGGATTCTACCAACACTTACTTGGGGTCATTCCTGATAACTTATAAATTGCCATATTTCAAGATTTTTATACCTAGAGGTCCTGTGTTAATTTGCTGTACTATTATTGATACCTTATTTAACATTATTTCCCCATGTTTCTAATATATTATACTCTAATACATTTCTAGCCTCTGATTTATATTCAGTTCACAAGTGGGCATGCAAGGAATAAACCTGGTTGCCAGGCATCTGAATCTGAACTATTTTTGAGAGTCCTGAAGATTAACAGTTATACCCCCTCCCACCCTCTCTAACATCTGAATATTCTTCCATACAAATCCACCTTTCAAGGAATAGAAAATAACAACTGACAGTTGAAACATTAAATCTGAAATGTGAACTGTAAAAAATAGCTACACCAATTATATGTGAGAATCCTGGTAAGCTAGTATTTCCATTCATCTGCAAATACCAATGTAGTGCAGAACGCTACTGAGAAGGAGGAAATGAATATCCCTGGCTGGGTCAGGGACAATTGGGACTATGTTTATGATTCTAGCCCTACATTGTCAAAGCATGCTTATTGGCTAAAATGACTATGGAGTTACTGTCATATATGCAGTATTTTATCTCTATAAAATGTGTGAAAGGTTATGGACAAAGAAGAAGTGTATTATATTATAATCACAAGCTATAAAAATAGAAATCGAAAGCTTTAAAATGAGAATATATGTTTATATAGTAAATAAACTTCCCATGGCTGATGGTTTGCCCATGCTGCAGGCCCTTCCACTAATTACACACTACTGAAAATAAATTGACACAACACAGATTTGGGAATTAACTAAAGTATTTGGAATTGTATAAGGTTAAATATTGGGGGAATTAGTTTTAATTGTCTATTTGTTAAAGTACTTTTAAATTTGATGGGGGCCACAAAAGTATAGCAAGTACAGCAGTTATTACACAATTCAAAATGGCATCAAAACCAGCTGTCTCCAGTGTCTCAGTGCTCCACTCAATGAATGACCGGAAAATGGTGAGACTGCCCAAACCAGACAAGACTCATTATACGGCCACTTATATGGCCCTCCACAAAACAGTCACCATTGAGTGCCACCTTGGCAAACCACAACACTACCACTTGCTATTGTTTACAACAGGATAGGCCCTGCCTAACGTTTTTGCCTGCTATGAAACATAGGGAGGGAGGCTGGGCAAATCCAAAATGGAAAAAGGGACCTCCTACAGGAAATGGTCATCTTTTCTAGTTGCTGTGACAGGGAAAACCCAGCACCTCCCTTAAGCCCACAATCCTGACATCACAGATGGGCTGCAGCCTGTGCAAATCCACATCCAGGGAGTTATATCTCCTTTGGGCTTAATTCAGCCCTCACTCCTCCTTACTGTAAAATTTGTTTTATCAAAAGCACTCGATGGATGTAAGTAAAGGTTAAATATTGGGGATTATCCAACATCTTCATGGTATTAATAAAAAATATATATGGTCACCTTAAGAGAAGCAAAGCTAGAACTTGAGCAATGGCTTTAATCATATGCAAGCTATGCAGGGTCGGATCTACCACGGGGTGACCGGGGCATTTGCCCAAGGGCCTGCACACACTTGGAGGCCCCTACAAACGCAGAACTGGGAAATATGTTCGTAACGTTGTGCAGACGTAGTGCTCAGACATGTGGAAGTGTCTAACCCAGCCCATACTGTACAATTTAAGTGCCTCCCCCCACCCACATTGTGTATTCTAGCACGTACGGAGTGTTGTCATGCTCTATCAAACGGAGTTGTCCACGTGCGGGACATTTGGCGCGCACATGCGCAGTTCGCAGAAAACGCCAACTTTACACACACGGCATGCGTCCGTTTGCTAATGTTATTATTCTGTTATTATCGATATATTGGTTGTTGAATTCATTTTTGACTGTTTTTTAATTAAAAAATTGTGTTTTTAGGGTATCAGAGTACAGTTCTTCTTTTTTCTATATATATATATATATATATATATATACACTAGCAGTCTAGTCAATGGTCTAGGGCAAGCACACACTTATAAAAATACAAAATATAGCAGGTGCACGGCAATCAAATAGGATAGAGAGACTTGTATATATACAATGCCAGCACTCCTTTATATGGTAATCAACTTCCTTTTATTCATATTGCATCATCCCAGAACATAGCACCAAAAAAGATGATGCCAATAGCTGCACTACTATATATATAATTAGATTAAAAAAGGAGAACTTTGAAACATTTCCATGTCTGCCTGCTTTTGTTACCTGTGGTCCCTGAACTTTTCTTAGATATATTTTGTATGTTAATAGAGAGCTTTAAAAAGTCTAGTACAGTAATTACCATTTACACCAGTTTTATAAACATACCTATAATTATGGAGAAAGGTTGTGATAAATTTAACTGTCAGATGTAGAAAACTACTGTCACTGTGGAACATTGAATTAACCCCTTTCTTCCCACAATGAGTCCACAGTAGGACTTTTTTTCCAGAGTTTTAATGTAACAGAAAAAACAGGTGTAAATGTACCATGTTGTAATATGAAGGGTTCACATACATTTATTTGCTTTATATTTAAATGCTCATTTAGATTACAGAGTAATCAGAGACATTAAATATATTTATCAGGGAAAAATATTAAATACTACATATGGTATTTATCACTACCTATGGCACAAAAGTGTATACCATGGCACCCTGTGTTGTCACACTCACAAGAGAGCATCAAGTGCATACTCCGTTAGCCCAAGGGAGCTGCAGGGAGAAAGGTGTCAGCTGACACAACTTTTCTCTCTGCATACGTGCCTTGTGGCTTCCTTGGTAATGTCAGGACCAAATCTGTGCTAAACTGACGTGGCCTTTCATATCAGGATAGCGCAGCCTCTCTTCCAGCCATGGCATTAAAAGCCAGGAGCCTACGAATCCAGCCAGCAGTCATAAGGTGAACAAAAGAAGAAGGGATGTCTGAAAAAGATAAGTTATTAAAAAATATATATTGGATGTTTAGAATTTATTGAAAATACTGGATATATATACCTGCCCCCTTTCCTTTCATTTCAATGATCACACATCTTTACTTTTTTCTATAACCCATCTAAAAACGGGACTGCTAAGTCATTATGTTGACTTTGGGGCATCTCAGAGAAAAATTGATGGAGACACTAAGGCTGCCTCGTACTGAGGTAGTTTGGGCAGGGTCATAACTAGGGGTGGGCATAGGTGGCAGCCTCCCAGGGGCGCAAAGTCGAAGTGGGGCGGCAATAAGTTAATTTATAAGATTAAACTGGTAAATAATTTTCTCTTTTTTGTCACTGGCGCTAAAATTTCTAACTATGGGTCTGAGTTTGGGAACCACTGATATATGGGGCTGTATAGAAATTACCGAATGTGCAAAAAGACCTATGCATCTAGTAAGCACAACACAATATTACACTATATATGGGGTCAGTAAGGGGGTGAAAAGGACATTAAAGGTTAATAAAGTAGTATTCAAGAGCAATACAGTTAGACGCATGAAAAAGTACATCTATAAACATCAGTAGAATCATGAAACGTAGACACTTTATATACTGTATTTCTGGTTCCACTGCTCATTGGATTAGTTCAGCCCTGATTGAAGATTATTATTACCATGTGCCCATAATACATAATAAATGTGGCTAGAGAGGGCTATAAAACCTTGTGCTTTTTTATAAGTACTAACATTTCCAATAATTCCAAGTTGTTACATGCTCACTTAATAGCTTTTAGTATGCTGCTGTATGATGTTTTCAGAGGCTCTAATTTGCAACATTAAAGGTGTGTATACATGTATTTGAGTAGACTGCACAAACGTACCAAAAAAATTATCTTGCCAGCTTTTCCACTTACCAACCTGTGAAATACAACCCTGTCCACAGTTCACATGACAACAATTCTGGAAAATGTTTTTCTATGTAGTTAACCTGGCTCTTGTCAATTATACTAGTGCTGTAAGAATACTTTAAAACAAGTCTCTTTGCTTTTGGATGAGGCATCTTGGTAAATGAAACAGACATGCGCTACATTATCACAGAGGCAATATTTAAAGAACACAAGAATCAATTTAACAGCAGTTACAGTAGAATGATCTAATAACGTCAGGGCTGAATTAAGTTTTGTGTGGGCCCCTGGGCAACAAACTTGGGGAGGGGGGTTTTGCGCATATTATTTAATTTTCCTAATAATATAATTATATGAAAAGTATTTAAAAGAACAAGGTCTCAATTATTGAACCCCTTGCTGGATCCCAGAATATATATATATAGAGAGAGAGACTTGTATATATACAATGCCAGCACTCCTTTATATGGTAATCAACTTCCTTTTATTCATATTGCATCATCCCAGAATATAGCACCAAAAAAGATGAATAGTAGCACACATAATGCCTGTCAATCAGCCAATAAATGCAAATAACGATGAGCTGTAATATAGAAAGCAATTCAACAGTCCATATGCAAGTCCTCTAATTGACACAATCCTGTGGGCAAATACATAAGTCCAAATGCCACAAAACTTCCACAGGGAGACATAGGAGGAATATGAACAGCTCCAATCGATATACAAGGCACAGTGTCTTTCAGAGAATGTTATTTACATGGTGTGTTGCTCACTACACCCTGACGACGGCACAGCCGAAACAGCTGTCGGTTGGTGAGCCACCTTCTTCTCATGCCTTGTATATCGATTGGAGCTGTTCATATTCCTCCTATGTCTCCCTGTGGAAGTTTTGTGGCATTTGGACTCATGTATTTGCCCACAGGATTGTGTCAATTAGAGGACTTGCATATGGACTGTTGAATTGCTCTCTATATTACAGCTCATCGTTATTTGCATTTATTGGCTGACTGGCATTATGTGTGCTACCATTCATCTTTTTTTGGTGCTATATTCTGGGATGATGCAATATGAATAAAAGGAAGTTGATTACCATATAAAGGAGTGCTGGCATTGTATATATACAAGTCTCTCTCTCTATATATATATATTCTGGGATCCAGCAAGGGGTTCAATAATTGAGACCTTGTTCTTTTAAATACTTTTCATATAATTATATTATTAGGAAAATTAAATAATATGCGCAAAACCCCCCTCCCCAAGTTTGTTGCCCAGGGGCCCACACAAAACTTAATTCAGCCCTGACGTTATTAGATCATTCTACTGTAACTGCTGTTAAATTGATTCTTGTGTTCTTTAAATATTGCCTCTGTGATAATGTAGCGCATGTCTGTTTCATTTACCAAGATGCCTCATCCAAAAGCAAAGAGACTTGTTTTAAAGTATTCTTACAGCACTAGTATAATTGACAAGAGCCAGGTTAACTACATAGAAAAACATTTTCCAGAATTGTTGTCATGTGAACTGTGGACAGGGTTGTATTTCACAGGTTGGTAAGTGGAAAAGCTGGCAAGATAATTTTTTTGGTACGTTTGTGCAGTCTACTCAAATACATGTATACACACCTTTAATGTTGCAAATTAGAGCCTCTGAAAACATCATACAGCAGCATACTAAAAGCTATTAAGTGAGCATGTAACAACTTGGAATTATTGGAAATGTTAGTACTTATAAAAAAGCACAAGGTTTTATAGCCCTCTCTAGCCACATTTATTATGTATTATGGGCACATGGTAATAATAATCTTCAATCAGGGCTGAACTAATCCAATGAGCAGTGGAACCAGAAATACAGTATATAAAGTGTCTACGTTTCATGATTCTACTGATGTTTATAGATGTACTTTTTCATGCGTCTAACTGTATTGCTCTTGAATACTACTTTATTAACCTTTAATGTCCTTTTCACCCCCTTACTGACCCCATATATAGTGTAATATTGTGTTGTGCTTACTAGATACATAGGTCTTTTTGCACATTCGGTAATTTCTATAAAACCCCATATATCAGTGGTTCCCAAACTCAGACCCATAGTTAGAAATTTTAGCGCCAGTGACAAAAAAGAGAAAATTATTTACCAGTTTAATCTTATAAATTAACTTATTGCCGCCCCACTTCGACTTTGCGCCCCTGGGAGGCTGCCACCTATGCCCACCCCTAGTTATGACCCTGCCCAAACTACCTCAGTACGAGGCAGCCTTAGTGTCTCCATCAATTTTTCTCTGAGATGCCCCAAAGTCAACATAATGACTTAGCAGTCCCGTTTTTAGATGGGTTATAGAAAAAAGTAAAGATGTGTGATCATTGAAATGAAAGGAAAGGGGGCAGGTATATATATCCAGTATTTTCAATAAATTCTAAACATCCAATATATATTTTTTAATAACTTATCTTTTTCAGACATCCCTTCTTCTTTTGTTCACCTTATGACTGCTGGCTGGATTCGTAGGCTCCTGGCTTTTAATGCCATGGCTGGAAGAGAGGCTGCGCTATCCTGATATGAAAGGCCACGTCAGTTTAGCACAGATTTGGTCCTGACATTACCAAGGAAGCCACAAGGCACGTATGCAGAGAGAAAAGTTGTGTCAGCTGACACCTTTCTCCCTGCAGCTCCCTTGGGCTAACGGAGTATGCACTTGATGCTCTCTTGTGAGTGTGACAACACAGGGTGCCATGGTATACACTTTTGTGCCATAGGTAGTGATAAATACCATATGTAGTATTTAATATTTTTCCCTGATAAATATATTTAATGTCTCTGATTACTCTGTAATCTAAATGAGCATTTAAATATAAAGCAAATAAATGTATGTGAACCCTTCATATTACAACATGGTACATTTACACCTGTTTTTTCTGTTACATTAAAACTCTGGAAAAAAGTCCTACTGTGGACTCATTGTGGGAAGAAAGGGGTTAATTCAATGTTCCACAGTGACAGTAGTTTTCTACATCTGACAGTTAAATTTATCACAACCTTTCTCCATAATTATAGGTATGTTTATAAAACTGGTGTAAATGGTAATTACTGTACTAGACTTTTTAAAGCTCTCTATTAACATACAAAATATATCTAAGAAAAGTTCAGGGACCACAGGTAACAAAAGCAGGCAGACATGGAAATGTTTCAAAGTTCTCCTTTTTTAATCTAATTATATATATAGTAGTGCAGCTATTGGCATGTGATAGAAAATGATGACATTATTCATACATTTCATAATAATCCTCCCGTTAACTGGGTTTTTTTTTTTTTGTTTTTTTGCAGGACTTACATTTTAGAGCTCATTGCAGGCACAGACGACCTGCAGCAATCCAGTGTTAGGAAACTACAATAACCTTTTTTCTTTAAACTGTTACAGTGAGAGAGTAATATTATAATATCATTTTAATAACAAAAATTGAATCCACTCAAGTGTGCTAGTAAAGTGTGGTGCAAGTCAGCTTCAGTTATTTAACTGCTGTGATATCACTGTCCCTGCTTCCAGAACATTTCTATAATCCAAAGCTACCAGCTGCAAATCTCTAATCCATATTCACATTATTTGTCTGCCTTGTTAGAGGCACACATCCCAGCTATCATGACAACCTACTATACATAAGAGAAAAGTAGTAGACTACTTCTTTAATCAAGTACACAAACTTATATTCATGCTCAGCTTGAACGTATTATACTATATGAATTATTTAGCTCACTAGTGCATATCCTTTGACATATTAATATAAACAATAAGTGTTGTCAATAATACCTGTGCACCATTAATGACTCACAAATGACTGATTGGCAAAACTGAGCAAAGAATATCACTATAGAATAATTGAGGATTAGCCCCTCACTGGCATGAATGAGCATTGCTACAACAAAGGGTTTGAGGCTATGTAAACTTTTCCAAACATTCACAAGTAACACTCAGTATCTTAACTGTTTATACAGAATAACTCTCAGCTTTTCTAAGTACCCAATTATATGGAAAGCATATATATATTTTTTAAATACGACTAGTCTACTGGTTACCATTCTTTGGTAATAATACTGTATATTCCCTAATAAAAAAAATCCTTTAACATTTTAGATAACGGTGCTCTCTATATGACACACTGCAACATATTAACAATTGTAATCATTACTCTTGCTCCATTACTTTACCAGTAAATAATAATTATAATAATAAAGCTTATAATTTTGCTCCTTAATGGTCATTCGATTCAGGTAACACTGAAATGTGAACTCATTAGGAGGCAAAATCTGAAGTGTAAATATTGCAAGAAGCAAATATATGAAACATCATTCTTCTGAAAAAGCATGCACTATTTGTGCAAATAGATTATGATGTATCAAAAAGCAACGCTTTATTGTTATACTTTATCAAATACAGTTTTATAGTATTATTGACATAATAAAATATATAGTAATATGGTTTTTGTTGCAGAATAGAAGCTGTCATTGTTAATGGTATGTTTCCACAGAAACTGCAATTGATAAAGGCAATGCTATTAAATACCTATTCCTCCATGGAGAGATGTAATCTACAGTAAATATGGCAACGCAATGCTTTGGTTGCTGAAGGTCTCCTGAACAAATGCAATTAGTCAGAGATACACAGAGGTTTGTAGGAGGCTAGCATCACTTTTACATTAGGATTTGTTAAGTCCCATGCAAGTCCCAGACATGGGTCATTTCTCTTATTTACTAGCCCCGCTTCACAGATTCTACAACACTTCTAATTCCAAGCTCATTAGAACAGAACGGTCAAGAGAAATCATGGATTCATTACATCCATGCTATAAATCTAACTTTAGTGTACTGCCATGGTCCTATAGCCATTCTAGAGACTGCCTCTAAATCCTGTGTACTTGCATATTCCATCGCTAGGTATAAAAGTTGAAACTACCTATATTATTTGCACCGTGCAGCCAGCAATGTCTTACAGACAAATAAAGAAGAAACAGCAACTTACCGGGATGAACGCAGTTTCCTGCTACTTCTCCATCCTCTGTCCCAGAGACTGATCGTGCTGCAGCCAGCAGCGCTCCCTCTCTCCCTCCCGCCATCCATCCTCCCTGTCTTAGCACAGGGTACAGAGACTCGGCACCGCCCCTGGGAAGGGATCTGCTCGTCAGACAGATGATAACAGGGCTCTGCGCTGCCACACTACACACCTTGCTACGCTTCTGCTTTTTATAGTTGGAAAACAATGCTTTAATGGTGGAAAAATAAAATATATATAAACCTGAATCACAGGAATCAACTTTAATACTCAGAGAAGTGGAAGAAGGCAATGCTAAATTAATATGCACTTCTGGCACTCCCAATGATCAGGGCATATGGGTAGTGGGCAGCACCTTATCCTTTAAATCATCAGGCCAGATTGGACAACCTTTCCCTGCCTAGTGCTATTCACCATAAGCAAAGTTCTTGTATTTTAACCCTCATCATCTGAATAAAAAACAAGGGACTCTTAAAGGCTTGATTATAGTCTTAGCATATAATCCTATCCTGTGCAGAGAAAGCATACACATACCAGGACACACTCATGAGGACTTCATAATTACTTGGTATCTGATATCATATAGGTTATTTTCTATGCAGAACAATCTTGAGATTTGTGCAGTGGCTGCAATGTCAGGATACATTTCATGCTTACGCTGATTTAACTGGGCTGTCAGGAAAATGCATAAGCAACATTTCCATACCTTTAGTGAAGCAACCGCAAAGTTAAATGCCATGCTAATGGTTCTCTTTAGCTGTGGAGTCTCAGCCGTTAACATCATCCTGTATTTAGTTAATCCTTTTAGATTGTGCAAATGTTCTTCCATAACTGCGTTTTTGTGCATGCTTTTACTGTAAACAGCTTATGTAAGTGCACCCCTTTCCACCCTGTAACACATATTCCAATGGTGACAGTCGCACAGTGACTTATTATAAGTCACTGCTGCGACCGTCACCATTGGAATATGTGTCTGCCTGGGACACTGGAGAGATATATAGATACTAGTAGGTATCAGCCATTCCTACTACTATCAGTCCTTGGCAGGCTGAACTACAGAGTACCAATGCACAAGAACTTCTCTGTGAATCGGCCCTTTGTAATTCGCTTATGGTATGTGGTGTCACACCCCCATGTGATGTCACACATTGTTTGATACAGCGGACTGTGTCCCGGGCCCCAAATTTGCTGGTGGCAGCCCTGTGTTCCAGACTGACAGGGCCGGTGCTAGGTCAGGTC
>WWET01001616.1:25048-39881 GCA_011038615.1 Limnodynastes dumerilii
CCGCCGGCTGAAGGCTCCCCTTACTTCAGCCGGCGTAAGGAAGGGGCCATACGCTCGCACAGGAGCGTATGGCCGCTTAGTCCGCCCTCCCACCCTCATTTAACTAGCTCCCCCCGCCCACCTACACTAACCTGGGGGACGTCTCCTCCAGCGTCCCTACGTCGTGGATCGGGCGTTGCCGTAGCGACGCCGGGCAACATATGCCCGGCCAATGCCAGATCGGCTTTTTAGGTCTGGATCAGGGCCTTATTTTCAAACTCCTTCTTAAGTCTGAATGGGGCCCCATGTTGCAATGTGTGGGGTGCAAATGAATGGTATTTTTGTTGAATGTAAGGAAAATATTGACTGATTTTGCTTACAAATACTGAACAGTTTTATTTTTAATCTCCAATTTAGAGTTGCCCTACAAGACATCTCCTCTCAGTTTATTCATTTTATATTTATTTCTACTGCGGGTCAAGATGGCACAGATTTGCTCCTTCGTAGCTGTTACTCCCAACTCTTGTTGAGCCCCATTATGGACCTGATCCCAGGGTGCCGACTTTTAAAAGCTTCCCTCCTGGAGATCCCGGACAGAAGCCATAGATGCATGCAGGGGGTGGGGCCTAACGGCACAATTTATGCAAATTTGTGTCATCAAGTCCCTCTCTGTCCCTAGCAACACTAGTAAACTGTGGAACTCCCCGTTGCGCTAGTGCAGAGCACGCGGATGCGGACACCGGGAGGGGCAGCAGTGCACTTGCTCATGTTCTGCACATGCACAGAGCAGTTCTCTGCTGTACTTCCTATGAAAAAGCTCTGGATCAGGTCCTATGTGTTTTGTGTCTGTTACCCATCGCATATTGCTTGCTGACAATGTCTGATATATGTTGTTACAGCTGCCGTGTCGGTTACGTGGGCTGATAGAACAATCCCGTCAGTGGCCTGGATCATTCCTGTCTCCGTTGCTGTGTCAATATTTGGCTCCCTCAATGGTGGCATGTTTATGTTAGGGCGGCTAAACTACGCTGGAAGCAAAGAGGGACATTTGCCCGCCATCATATCTATGCTCCATGTACGTTACCTGACTCCGGCCCCAGCTATGATCATGTCCACGCTTCTGGCCTCTATTTTTGTCATCCCTTCCGACCTTATTTCATTAACCAATTACTTTAGCTTTGCGACATGGCTCTTAGTTGGACTTACTTGTGTCAGCCTGATTGTCCTCCGTTACAGAGAGCCCAATCTTGATCGTCCATACAAGGTAGGAGCAAACTCTAAAGAATAATGCACATTAACTAATATATGTAATAAGGACCCTCACACATTGTTTTAGACATCCTTATATTGCATTTTATTTAAAGTTATTTAAGGACGGATTCAAAGCTGTAACTAATTTCATTTTATAAAGCTCAAAAACAGTTCCAACACCAAATACCAAATAATATATAGCATTATGTATGAGCACAAACATACATACATACATAGGAGGTTTAGTTCACAACACTACTGTAGGTTAATAGGGTTACACTCACCTGCCCAGCATCAAGGCACCTCTTGTAGGTGAGCCCCTAACTTGTGTTGTATTATGTGTACTCAGGATGTCTGTTGTAAGACAATTCCTCTATTTAAAAAATATGCAGCAGCCATAATCGGTGGGGGTCAGGCTCCCAAAGTAAATACGTCATTAGTAACAAGAGAACACAGGCCACACTTCTTTTCAAATATATGAAATGTGTGCAAGTGTATATGTAAATGGAAAAGGTGCTGCCATTTTGTTAATACAAGGAACAAAAACACAGGCCATGCTTCTTTTCAAATAAACCTGCTATTCATGCATGTGCTAATACATAGTGTTATATGTTGTTTAGTGTGGTGTGACATTCATATTTAGTTTTATAGTTGAATCAGATATTCACAAAAATAAAGCAGTTTTGGGCATATGAAAAGTCATAGACCACTCTAGAAGTAATAGGTGAAGAGTTATAGTGTTTGCCTGCACTGCCTATAAGAACGGTGGGAGTCGCTAATTTTTGGCTGTCTCTATTTAAAAAATGGTGCTTTTGTGAATTTTTTTTATGAATGGGTAAGTATGCTGATCGGCATACATACTCCTCATTCAATCGGAAGCGCTGCTTGCCGCAGACCTGCCGCACCGACTGGACAGGTGAGTAGGAATCTATGGGGAGTTTAAGGGTTAGACTGTGGGGAGTGAGGTCTTAGGGTTACACTGTGGGGAGGGGAGTCTTAGGGTTACACTGTGTTGAGGGGAGTCTTAGGGTTAGATTGTGGGGAGGGAAGTCTTAGGGTTAGACTGTGGGGTTGGGAGTCTTAGGGTTAGACTGTGGGGAGTGGAGTCTTAGGGTTACACTGTGTTGAGGGGAGTCTTAGGGTTAGATTGTGGGGAGGGAAGTCTTAGGGTTAGACTGTGGGGTTGGGAGTCTTAGGGTTAGACTGAGGGGTGTGGAGTCTTAGGATCAGGCTGCGGGGAAGGGAGGATTAGATTCATACTCACCATTCAGAGCAGCATCATTTTTCTTCCATTGATCTATTGCTTCTCCTCTGTGGGCAGTGGCAATCAATTTCCCAGCCAGTTCGGAACTGGCTGGGAAAAAAAGTCCCAGTGTGCTCCCCTCACAATGTATGGTAGTATGCAGCATAAATTCCATACGTTAGCAACATTTTAAGACACTTATAGCCTTTATCAAGCTACTGATTGCTACCTGTTTAAGTAATTTTCCCATGTATAAGACGCACCTTTTTTAAAAAAAATAGGGTCTTTAAAAACAGGGTGCGTCTTATACAGGGGGTTACCATTTTAACATCCGGCCGCAGTCTGACTAGCTGGAGTCAGACTGTGGCTGGATGTTAAAATAAGGTCTAGGCTGCAGCTCCCTCTCCCCTTTAAACTTTTCTTACCTTTCAGAGGGATATGAAGTCCTGCAGGACTTCATTTCCCAGTCTCAGCTACCGCAGGACGTCATATTGTGGCCGCAGTCCTGCTCAGTGGATGATCCGCAAAGGTAAGAAACCTGAAAGCGGTGAGATTGCTTTTCCCCATGCACAAGATGCACTTTTAATTTTGGGACCCCAAAATTAAGGTACGTCTTATACAGGGGTGTGTCTTGTACTTGGGGAAATACGGTAGATAATATCCTACAATGATAATCATTATGTCCATTTTTTATTTTAGGTCTTCCTTCCTATTGCCTTTGGAGTCGTGGCAGTTTCGATTTTCCTGGTTTTGGCACCAATAATACAGTCTCCCAAGGTTCAATACTTCTATGCCTTGCTCTTTATGTTTAGCAGCGTGATCATCTATATTCCCTTTGTACATTTCAAAATAAAGATCCCATACTTTGATAAGGTCACCTGCTACTTGCAACTTTTGCTTGAGGTTTCACCATCAGATATATTTGAAGATTCTAAGACTGACTAGACTTTCTCCACGTCAGTCATGTTTATATGTAAAACAATAAAGATGTCTGAAGTTTGTACAGTTGATGCAGATCCGACCTTAGTTTCAAGAAATTGGAATAACTGCAAAATGAAAATGTTCTTGCTTCAAGCTTCATGATATGTCTGTATTGCAACCATACTTTACAATTTTAATTAAGGTCTTAACGTATTGTCTATTCTCTAAATAACACAATTCACATATCTGATCCCAAGTGCCAGTGTCTTCTCCTCAGTATCTCCTGGATCTCTAAGGGGGTTTCCTCCTCAAGATCTCCTGGATCTCTATGGGTTTTCTCCTCAGAATCTCTGGGATCTCTCAAGGAGGGGTTGTGGTTCACTGCTAAGAACAGCTTATTTGCGATGAACCACATCCCGCCTGTAGAGCGGCGACGGGGATGTTCTTGCGAGACGTCTGGATAAAGAATGCATTGGGAACAGCACCCAGAGGATCGTTGAAGAATTCTTACGGCTACAGGTATGTTAACCATCCTCTTAACTTAACCCTCATCCTAACTCTCACCCTTCTAGCAGCTTAACCTTAGGGAGGGCCCTGCCCAACAGCCTAACTCAAACCTGCACTTTCGAACCTTCATGAGCTTTGTTTATGAGCATATGCAGTCAAAATCATGCAGAGATACACCACATTATCAGGCATATGTTCACCTTTCTATATCTCATAAGTAATTATTAATATACAATAAGGACCAACCTATATCTCTGAGTGTTTCCATAACATTTAGGACCTGATCTAGAGTTCTCCATGCATCCTATCCAGAGCTCCCACTCTTGCAGCTCTGGATAGACTGTATAGAAAATGTGCATGCATTTGCGACATGCAGATGAATGTGTACAGGCAGAGGCTGGGAGGTTTACCGGTAGCAGTCTTTAGTTTCTAAATCAATTAGAGCTGCAAAAAATGACCATGTGTTACATTATGTCTTCAATAAGAGGAAATCCACAGCTTATCAGGCTTAAAAAACAAACATACCACAATCATGAAAGTCATTTTACACTGACACCAGCTCTGAGCAGGTGTAAAATTGAAAGTGCAAGAGCAGGGAATCTGACCGGCTACTGCGCCCGCAGCAGCACTAATTGCTAACTGAATATATTGTGGAACTCCCTGACGGATGACGGACACGGGCGGGGGAGCAGCAGTGCGTCCATCTTTCTGTGCTCGCTTCTCTGTGTCCATAGTGCAACCATGTGTTATCATGCGGATTCGTGTCCATATACACTCAGATCTGAGCAGATCTCCTAAACGCCATCCCATACAGATACTCTGCATGTCTAATCCTGCCTCCATTGCGGAATTAAGGCATGCGGATTGACAAGTGTGGGTCCCATTAGTGAAAGGCCCTATTTCGAAAGGGCCTTTCACTCCCAGACAGTTCCGAACTGGCTGGGATATCCATTGCTTATGCCTCGATGAGGCATAGCAATCGATCCCCGGAGCACCGCGTTTGGTGAGTTCCCCCCAACCCGCTCCCTAACCCAAACCTTAAGTCTCCACCCCCCACAGCCTAACCCTAAGTCCCTCCTGCAGCCTAACTCTAAGTCTCTCCCCACGCAACCTAACCCTAAATCTCCCCCCACGCTGCCTAACCCTAAGTCTCTCCCCGCGCTGCCTAACCCTAAGTCTCCCCCCACGCTGCCTAACCCTAAGTCTCCCCCACGCTGACTAACCCTAAGTCTCCCCCCACGCTGCCTAACCCTAAGTCCCCGGCGGCGGCACTTCCGAAAGTGAATGGGTGAATATGTGAATTGCATACTCACCCATTCATATAAGGGCTCACATTCAAAATAGGGACAGCCAAAAAACAGCTTTCAGCTGTCCCTAATTCGCAAAGCGAGCCTTCGCAGCGGGGACTCACATTGGTGTTCACCACCTCAACATGTGTATCTCATTGCATAACATCTGGCACAAGCATGAGTTCCCTTTCTTTATTAAGTCTGAATCTGGCACCTAATATGTAAAATCAGGGATTGTACATACAGTAGATATATGAACATATATGATATATAAATAAATGTTCTCTGCCTCTGTAAGTAACGGTGACTGTGAAAAATATGCTGCCATATTCTCTAAAAATAGTACCTAGTCTTTTAACTTTAGTTTTATTTTTATTTTGACATTGTCCTTCAGATATATGTGGATCAGAGCAGTTCAACACTGTCTGCAGCTATTATAAAAGAAAGAAAAACACCACATTCACCTCCAACATAATTGGATTCAAAAGATCAGCCCAAAAATAGATATAAAGGGATTTATAAAATGGGTTGTGTTTTAATACAGCTGAAATCTATAGAAAAAAAGGACAATATAAAAAGGATCCTTTTGTGTTATGAATAGAAAAACCTGCACTGTGGATGTAAGGTCTTTCAGCTAATTGCAATTATAAAAGAATGACGATCAGATGGGATGTTGGCAATTACTGAAATAGAATGAAAGTGTTTGGTGCGTTGAAAGAATTTTATTTTCTGGCTTTTCTCAGATTTCAAAGCGCGTCTGATCACAAAAACGATCAAAAGTTACTCAATGTGACTCTGATGAAGAGTTGGACACGGAGTAAGTCAAAACAGAGGCTTAAATTGCTTCTGAAAAGACATATATTTCACACAATATGCTAAGAGTGTGCACGTTTGCAATAATAGAGCAATATGGGCTTGCATTAATTGCGACCTCCCTATTCAATCTTGCATATGGGGTGCTTGAATGTTACATGCTGCTTATTTTATCCCAAAATATTTGTACATCCAACTTAACACCTACAGCACATACTTGTCAATTATCTAGAATGTCCAGGAGACATCCAAAATTCAGGAGGAGGTCGTCCCCCTGCATTTGGTCCACAGCCAATTGCATCATCAGGTCCCTACCCGCTTCCCCATTGGGTCAATACTGCTATTCACAGCAAAGCAGGGTAGCAGGGCTTGATGGCACATTTTACTGCAGATTGCAGCAACATGACATTATTAAGAAGAGGCAGACTTGTTAACGTAACCTGGACACAGAGAGAATGGCTATGAGCTCTACTTACAAAGAATATCGTTTTGAATGGTATTTACCTGAACCAGCGCTCGCTTCTCCTCACAGCAAGTCTGGCAACTTCGTTCAGCACATTTACTAATACTCACCTCTCTGGCAAGGTCCCGTGATGATCTGTGAGATGTCACAGACATCGTAGTATCTCGCATTCATATGAAGTATGAATGAAGTCCCGACACATGAAAATTTCAAAGCCCCAACATGAAAACTTGAATAAGAAACATTGGCCCATTTGATAGGTTAGTCAGCAAATAACAATAATAATTGTGAGTACTGTATTGTATGCTGAGAGCTAGTGCAAAGGGGCCTCACAACATATCCTAATGGAACTATGGGCCTTTAAATGGACATGCAGGCAGATCAGCAGCTATGTTTCTGATCACTCCTTTTGGATCTCCTGTACCAGTGTTAGGGCTGGTGTAAATGCAGAATAACAGGGTTAGGGTGGTTACTAAAGGGATAGTGGGCAGAAAGTCAGGACTCTATCACAGAATCTCCCTCCTTCTCTCCCTGTGTTTTAATCTTAGATTTCTAGGTGGTGCATGGATGGGCGGTATCAGTGAGGGTTCAGCAAAGGTGTTTTGGCACGTGGGGGAAAAGGGACAAAAGGGAACTAGTTTGAAAACAACACAACCCAGGACGAATGCGAGTTCATCACACCGTAGCGGTTGGGTCCTTAGATGTGCCACGTTCCAGGTGCTGGGGTGAGCAGCAGGGGAGTATCTAGAATAAATGGAACCTGGGGCAAATCCCCAAATTGTGCCCCCCCTCCCTGGTAAAAAATTTTTTTGCATTGATATATATATCTCTCTTGATATGTAGTAGGCATGATTGTGCTGCCGCGAAGCAGAAAAACCTAGCAGATTGTGAAGTTCCCTGTCTAGGTTCTTTGTGCCTGGTTTCCCTTAGCTTGTTAATCAATAAGTTTGCCTGAGCTCTGCAGATGATTGGAGGAGTGGACTTTAAATAACCTCAGCCCGGGAAGCCTCAATGTCGGCTATAGTGTCTGGTGCGCCTGCATTTTCCTACGTTCTGATTGTGTTCTCCTTTTACTCCTGTCTTGTATCGTGTTGTGCTTTCTGCCCTGTGTTTTACTGGTGTCACCCTTGCCCTCTCTGTCTTCGTTGTCTGTCTGCAGTGTGCGGAGTGAGAAGCTTGCTGGCAGGTGTGGTCTTGGGCCGGTTCAGTGTTCCTTCCTCTGCAGTAATAGACTTCCATGCCTAAATCCTACATAGCTAGCATTAAAAAAAGTTACTTCGCATGCGCAGTTCAACAGTACCTAAAAATATGCACAGGAAAAGTAGCAAAATCCTAAGTGTGAATCCGGTCCATCGTAAGTTTCTTATCTCCCACTATATGTACCTGGCGTTGAGCTGTTTTTACAATCTTCACTGTGTTCCATCTATCAGTGTGTGTGAGCGCAAGTCAGCCCATCATATTCCGCTCTCCTGCGGTGGGTTCCATCTTCAGTCTCACCCACTCCTATCCTCCTCATATACCTGTGGTCTCCTGCTTATTCCACCTTGCATTTACTTACGTATTCCTGGGAGGCCCTGTCTGCTATCTGTTCTACACCTATGGATCTTGTGCCTATCTGGCCCATACCTTCGTATATCAATCCTTTCTGTTTACTGTGTGTGGGTTCCAGTCTATATCTTGTATGCTTGGGTTCCAGTCTGCCTTCTTGAATGCTAAAGTTCCATCCTGTATACTAGCGTACCTAAGCTTCTATCTTGTCTCTGGGTTTTGCAAGGGTTTCTGTTTATTGTGTGTTGTGTAAGGGTTTCAGGTTGTGAATCGGTTCCTGTTCAGGCACCTTCGCTACAGGTTTTCCTTGGGAGCTATTGCCGGGAGCCACAACCTATCAGGAGCCAGCGGCCAGGCCAATCCCCACCATCAGGGGCTCTAGTGAATACCTGGCCCTGGTGAGAACCTTCCCTGGAGACTGTAACAATGCCTATACATCTCCTCCCTATTCATCATCCTCCCATTCTCATCATCTCCCCCTTTCAAATCATCATCTCTCCATTCTCAGCACCACCACCCTTCTCCTCATCAGCAGCTCCAGCTCCTCATTCTCTTTATTATTTCCCCCTCCCTATCATCTCCCTCCTCCACCATTACCCCCAGGATCCCTATCATGTGTCTCCAACCCACCCAGTATTCCCATCATGTGTCTCCAGCCCCTCAGGATCCCCATCCTGTAAACCCCAGCCCGCCCCAGTATTCCCATAATGTGTCTGCAGCCCCCCAGTCTTCCCATGTTTCTCCAGCCCACCGGTATCCCCAACATGTGCATCCAGCCACCCCAGTAACCACTAGCGACGGCGGTCGTAGCTCTGGATCAGGCCCTATGACACTAGGAGGCTATTGTGAAAAAAGAATGTTGAATTTGACACTCAAATGATATTGATCCCAGTAGTAAGATAGTTGTAGTAGTTTTAGATATTAAGATTTGTATCAAAACTTAAAAATATGTGCAAAGACATCCCTAAATGTCTCTCCAGCCCCCAGTAGTCCCCATCATGTGCCTCCAGCCCCTCAGTATCTCCCATCATGTGCCTTCAGCCCCCCTGTATCCCCATAATGTGCCTCCAGCCTCTCCTAGTATCTCCATCATGTCTCTCCAGCTGCCCAGTACTACCATCATGTCTCTCCAGCCCCTCCAGTATCCCCATCATGTGTCTCCAGCTTCCCAGTATCCCCATCATGTGTCTCCAGCTCCCCAGTATCCCCATCATGTGTCTCCAGCTCACCAGGATCCCTGTCATGTCTCTCAAGCCCCCCAGGATCCCCATCATGTGCCTCCAGCCCCTTCTCAGTATTCCCATCATGTGCCTCCAGCCCCCCTCCAGTATTACTATCATGTCTCCAGGCCCCTCAGTACTCCCATTATGTGTCTCCAGCCCCAACAGTACTCCCATCATGAGTCTCCAGCCCCCCCCAGAACTCAAATCATGTGTCTCCAACCTCATCAGTACTCCCATCATGTGTCTCCAGCCCTCCCAAGTACTCCCATCATGTATTTCTAGCCCCACCCAATGTCCCCATCATATGTCTCCAGCTCCTCCCAGAACTCCCACCATGTTTGTCCAGTAACCCATACCTTGCAATTGTTCCGATTTTGGTCGGCTAGCCCGACTGCCTTCCAGTTTGTCACAATAAGTGGGCTACACTGGAGGCAGGTTTTTTCTAAATTCAAAATTCTTTGATTTTTTCCCCGTGCCACATGACAGTGGTGGGTGAGGCTTGGGTGGGGTGGAGGCAGAACTTGGGCAGGTCAGAGGCAAAGCTTATATGTGCCGTTTTCCATCTCCAAAATTAGGAGGGATGGTAACCCTGATGTGCCACCAACACCCTATCATGTTTTCTTACCGTTGCTGTCTTCCTCTGTGGCCTCTCTCTCTGTCTTCTTCCTGGTTTATTCAGGAAGTTTCTGTATGAGGCTCTGAGGCAGTTACATAGAGCAGTTGAAAATTAGTTTTCCAATTACTGCTCCATGTAACTGCTGCGGCAGCTCATACAGCAACCTCCTGTATGAGTTGCCAGTCTTCACAGCAGGGAAAATTACCAGCCTGGCGTCGGTCTGCGCCGCATCACCCCACTTACCCCCGCTTACAAGTGTCCCTATTGCCTCTACCCTGTCGCCTCATGGCGCTCCATTCCAACGCCTATGTCTAAGAGTATTCTTAATTTAATAATTCTCTAGGACACATTGGTTTTAAGAGCCTCTATTACCATACACATTGGAGAAAATCATGCTCTCATTGGACCGGATCCAGATTTAAGATCGTCAGGTGATTTACACGCGCAAGGTGTGTAAATCACCTGACTGAACTGGAGGGCGCATTAAAGCGTTTACGTGCAAATGGGCTGTGCTTCCCTTCCGCCCGCTAAAGCAGGCGGGGGGGAAGCATGGGGGCTCCCACACTGTAGCGGATCAGCGGTCGTACGGACCGCTGATCTGTCCGTCGCATTTAAGGCAGCGTCGCATTTAAGGCATTTAAAGCCCGCACGACAGAGGGGAGGGACAGGGGGTGTGCACTCCCCTCTGTCTCGCGTAATTTCAGACCCCCGCGCACATGGAAAGCACGCAGGGGTCTGGATCTGGTCCATTATTATGGGTGTAGCCTACAAAGTGTCTGCTTGGTCATTCATTTTACTTTTAGAGGTTGTAATTTAATTCAGGTCTTTTACCATTTAATGTTTCTTTGCTATTTGCTATAGTCTAGTGTATGGTGATAGCCTTCAGGAAAGAGACCACTATTCCCTAAAAAACAAGGCTTTCTGAGTTACTAATCTTACAGCATCTCTCCTCTGCACGCTATGTTACCAAAGCATCTGACCCCTAACATTGCATCCTGCTGCAGGGACGGAAACATATCATTTAAAGCACGTACTGAAAATGTATATTAAGGTAACAGAGCAATACGCAGCTTTGACATACTGTAAATTAACGTTAAAGTGGCTTCACTTGCTGAAGGGGCTAAACAATTACTGTTAAAAATACATCATTTTGTGATATGAAATGATTTAGTTCAGACTTTTTCTAGGTATATCAATGAACTGCTTTTGGTTCTGAGTGTTTAGAAGAATGGCTTCTGACTACATTAAAAGTGCAAAAAGAAGATTACTTGTTCTGAATTCTGTTCTAGGAACTCCTCTGGGAAAAGTCTGTTTTATATAATCTTAGCTTTGACTTTGGGATAAAATTGTTGTTATATATTTATATATATACCATATCACCAGAGCAATAGAAGAATTCTGAATCGCAACCCATTTTATCTGTCCTTCCAGGTAGTAAAAGGAGAGGTTGCATTCAATAGATATAGGCCCGTATTTCGGAGTACCGGACGTATAATATTACTAAATTTAATAACAAAAATAAACAGATAAAGGAGCTTGTTAGAAAGAACTTCTATAGAAATCCTATAATAGGAGACCATCCAAATGTGGTTTTTAGGAAAAAACAAAAACTTAGGAAATCTTTTAGCCCCAAGCAGAGTTAGATTTGGGGATAATACATATAATGGGGCTATAGGGTTGCTTTAAATGTAACAAAAGTACATGTGACCTGTAAACACATTTTGGATGGTTCTTTTGTGGTGAAATTTTCTGTGAATAAGATATATAATAGAATATAAAATTAATAGTTTAATTGAACTGTAATACTAATTTTATAATTGATGTAAGTCTGCAACCAAAAATGGCTGTTTTAGAAGTAGAGACAGACGAAAGGTCATTTTCAACTTTCTCTATTTTGAAAGACACCCTAAGACACCCTTTTTCGCAGCCTGACCCTAAGACTCCCTTTCCCGCAGCCTAACCCTAAGACTCCCTTTCCCTCAACCTAACCCTAAGACTCCCATTCTTGCAGCCTGACCCTAAGACTCCCTTTCCCAAAGCCTAACCCTAAGACTCCCATTCCTACAGCCTGACCCTAAGACTCCCTTTCCCGCAGCCTAACCCTAAGACTCCCTTTCCCGCAGCCTGACCCTAAGACTCCCCTCTTTGCAGCCTAACCCTAAGATTCTTTTCCCATGTAGGGACTCTTAGGATTAGGCTGCAGAGAGGGGAGTCTTAAGGTCAGGCTGCATGGAAGGGATTCTTAGGGTCAGACTGTAGGGAAGGGAGTCTTAGGGTTAGGCTGCAAAGAAGGGAGTCTTAGGGTCATCCTGCAGGAAAGGGAGTCTTAGGGTCAGGCTGTGGGAAAGGGAGACTTAGGGTCAGGCTGCAGGGAAGGGAGTCTTAGGGTCAGGCTGTGGGAAAGGGAGACTTAGGGTCAGGCTGCGGGGAAGGGAGTTTTAGGGTTAGCCTGCAGGTAAGGGAGTCTTAGGGTCATTCTGTGGCCGCAACAGTATTGTAGGACCTGGGAAAATCAATGCACAGTGGCCCCTACTAACCCATTTACAGGAATAAAAATGAAACCAAAACCCTGCCGCATTAAAAAGCCACTAAAACCCGGAAAATTCATTGGTGATGTGAAAGCGTTAGACCCAGGAATTTCACAGGTTTTTGTGTGTTTAAAAGTCACTTTATTTTTTTTACCCGGCATCTCTTACCGAAAAAATCCAGGTTTTTCTGAGTTGGTGATGTGAAAGCAGCTTCAGAGTCAGGCTGTGGGGAAGGGAGTCTTAGGGTCAGGCTGCAGGTAAGGGAGTCTTAGGGTTAGGCTGCGGGGAAGGGATTCTTAGAGTCAGGCTGTGGGGAAGGGAGTCTTAGGATTAGGCTGCGGGGAAGGGAGTCTTACCACTCGCCACTGCAAATTCGTTCTGGGAATGATCGATTGCTTCTTCTTGGCAGGACAGAAGCAATCAATTTCATAGCCAGTTCAAAACCGTTCTGACTGCCGACCTACCTCATATTATTACAGTTTTATTATATATTTAATGGTTAGGTTTCTCAATATGATTTATTTAGCCATGGTAATTATTAAACTTGTGCTGTGCTATTATCAATGGAACCAAAACTTTTGGTTCCAAGCATCAGCATGCCCTGCCGCGCTAAAAAGCCACTAAAACCCGGAAAATTCATTGATGTGAAAGGGTTAGACCCAGGAATTTCACAGGTTTTTGTGTGTTTAAAAGTGACTTTATTTTTTTTACCCGGCATCTCTTAGCGAAAAAACCCAGGTTTTTCTGAGTTGGTGATGTGAAAGCAGCTTCAGAGTCAGGCTGTGGGGAAGGAAGTCTTAGGGTCAGGCTGCAGGGAAGGGAGTCTTAGGGTTAGGCTGCACGGAAGGGATTCTTAGAGTCCGGCTGTGGGGAAGGGATTCTTAGAGTCAGGCTGTGGGGAAGGGAGTCTTAGGGTCAGGCTGCGGGGAAGGGAGTCTTAGGATCAAGCTGCGGGGAGTCTTACCACTCGCCACTGCAAATTCATTCTGGGAATGATCGATTGCTTCTTCTTGGCAGGGCAGAAGCAATCAATTTCATAGCCAGTTCAAAACCATCCTGACTGCCGACCCTCATCATATTATTACAGTTTTATTATATATTTAATGGTTAGGTTTCTCAATATGATTTATTTAGCCATGGTAATTATTAAACTTGTGCTGTGCTATTATCATAATATTTTGTGTTTTTCTTTAGGAATTGTTATTCCCCCTACATAGCAGCTCTCTCAATGCCAAACAGAGTTTTTTGTGAACTACTTTTAGTAGTCCACTCCTTACGTAGATATAATGCTATTCATTCTACATAAACTATTGGTACAACTAATAATGCAAATGTATTTTATTAGGATATATTTCCCTCACAAGTAGGACTGCATGCTGATTAATGTGTGGTGCTTATGATGGTTGCATGGGTTATTAGTATATCGTTAACATTCTGTGACAGCAGTAAATTATGCTGTCAGATATAACAAATAAGATATTTTTTTGTGTTTATAGAACATGCATCTAAGGGTTTATCTATGAGAATACTTGTAGGAACCAACATAATTCAATGATCAAGACGCCAATCACAGAGCAGGTTTTTCACAGAGAGGCATGAACCTTTGTGCAATTTTTTTTTTGAGTAATAGGCCGCCTATGAATTACATTGCACCTAAGCAAAACCATGTTGAATTACAGGGGTGGCAAATTTTGCATCTGCTGCAAGCAGTATTGGAGTTGAACGGTGATGTTATGTATACATGCATACCATTCACTAGCTATTCATGAGTAAAGGGGGAGTCTGCACACCAAGGAATTTGAAAATCCACATAAAAAAATCATCATAATAAATGTAAATGTTGTTATATGGCAGTATTTATTATTAGAAGAAACCAATTATTTTTAAAATAAAGTAAGTGCTTTTTTGGCATGCAGAATCTACATAAGAATGTGTAATGGTGTATTAATATTGTGCAGTTTTGAGTTGTGATGGACATAGATATATATATATATAGGGCAGTTCTGGCAAATGCCAGATGGGCTGCTGGGGGGCTGGGCCGGTACACAGAGCTGCTGCAGAATGGAGGAAGTCACTAAGGGTCTGATTCAGAGATGCGATTTTATCGCTACTTAGGTGCGTATATTTAGGATCTTAGAAAATTTGCATCAATGCGCATGCGTAGTAATAGTGCAACGCCGTTTACGTAGAGGTTAGGATCTTAAATTCGCTAAGCGCGGACCTGTGAATCGATCGCAAGCACTTAAGATCTTAAGTGCTGCGGAAGTTTAAGATCTGAAGGATTTGCATGGAAATGGGCGGGGGGAGGCAGGGAGATGAGGGAAAGTGGGCGCGGGCAGACACTTAGGATCTCAAATAACCGCAACTACTTCCCTTAAGATCTCAAATGACAGCGCAGAGTTAGGGTTGCTCAATGGTGGTCTAACTTTAAGATCCGCCGCTGTTTGCAAGG
>WWET01001616.1:41121-77730 GCA_011038615.1 Limnodynastes dumerilii
AAGTGTGTGTGTGTGTATATATATATATATATATATATATATATGTATGTGTGTGTGTGTGTCATGCAAATTTTTTGTGTGTAATATTCAAGATGTGTGTTATACGTTTATATAAATACATGTGTGTGTTTTATGCATGTGTGTGTGTGTGTATATCTATATTCAGGGGGGGGGAACCGTGATCTGATCTTACAGAGACGTGAGTGCACATGGATTTTCAACCTAAAATCTGTTACACCTCTGGGACTTAATGAACAATTACCTTTATCTTGCTTTTTGTGATACCTGATTTGGAAATTATATTTTGACTTTCTCTCATTATTGGCTTTTTGACAGCAGATGAATTCTGTATTGTTTGTGTATATATATGATTGGTCCTGCTGAGATAAAGCTGGACTTGGGTATTTAAACAAAGTTTAACGTTTGTACCTGACATAACTGTCATTATGAGCTTTGCATCATTAGTCCATCTGCCCCTTTGATGATTTTGGACATGGAGAAGGTGTCCTCTGAGATTGGGAATTGGAGCATAGTTGCCTCTAGACTTGATATATAAAGATGTATGTGTATATGTCTTTGATGCCTAACTACCTCCTACTGTCATGATTTCGTGTGGAACATTCAATACAAGACCAGAATTGTCTATGTTGAGACCTCTGCTATATAATGATGTATAGGCACTTTGGCTGATGTGCATAGAGTGCCTTTTTTGGCAGTGGTATATGTGATATCGATTGTACTCGCAGGCAGGATGACGTGCAGTGTGATAATGGGTGATTGACTGTACAACACCTTGCCTCCCATATGATGATTATAATTATGACCTGACTGCAAGCATATTTTGTGTGTTTAACCAATGCTGCGTTAGACCTTGGAGCGATACCCAGTGTGAAACATAATACTGCAATGTGCTTTATTGTTGGAAGGGCTCCGTCCCTCTGTACCTCTGATGTTAATATCGCTATCTATATTATCAATGATTGATCGGGTATCCAGATGCGGACGACATGCTGATCTGGTATCTTTTGGTTTTAGACAGGAGCGTAAGACACGCCTCCTCCCGGCCCCGCAGACTGAGCCCGATGACAGGCGCGCACGCCCCCGTTACCAGGGTAACGGCACTCTGTGGGGGGGCCGGCGTCTTCTGGGTTGCAGGACGCGTGGAGCCAGGGAAAGCGGGGGTGAGTATGCTTCTTTTTATTTCTATAAATACGGGCACTGTATGGTGGGTGTAAATTGTTTGCCTTCACTCCCTGATGAAAGTTGCGATCATGTAACTGAAACGTTGGATTTCTTTGGAGCACGAATAAATTAAGTATATTTTTTCATCACTACAAAGTCTCTTTCAGTGCCATTTATTACTTTGGACTTGTATTTTCTTGTTTATGAGCACCAGGAGCAAGTATATTTGAAAGTTGAGTGCCGGTTTTACATATATAAAAAAGGAAGCCACACTCGCCAAATGCCCAAAAAATGTCCAACATATTTCAATATTGTAGTAATGATCCATTTGATACTCAGCGGTAAGTCATGGTGGTGTCCCAGAAATGAAGATAAAGTCCCCGACGGCCGTTTCGGCTCATAGCCTTTGTCAAGGGGTGGCAGGCAGTACCAGAGCGTAGCACCATGACTTACCGCTGAGTATAAAATAGATCATTACTACAATATTGAAATTATGTGGTTCCCATGTTATATGCATTGTTTTATACATTGTTTTTCCTCAATGGTGCTTTTTTCATGATGTGTATTAAGCCCCACCCCTGCCAATCACTCCTGTGTTCTCTAGCGTTTCAGGGGATGAACGGGGCTTGATGATGTCATCAAGCCCCGCACATCCCTAGTAATGCTAGGGATTAGAGGAGTAATTGATGGCTAGTGGGGCTTGCTGGAGCTTTGCCAGCTCTCGCAGGAGCTTTGCCAGCTCTCGCGGGATACCGGGAGAACTGCCCAAATTTCGGGAGTATCCCGGATATTCCGGGAGAGTCGGCAATCCTGATGTAAATAATTATTTATAGAGGGGGAACTCTCTGATAGGATTTTATTACTTTCCCTTTAAAACATGGCCAACTTTCAGACCTGACACAGACCAACAAGTGATGTATACACCTGTTTTTTGTTTCTTGTATTTACACATTGGTCAGTTTTGGTCCTTGGCTGCACCTCTTCCATTTATGTATACACTTGCACACATTTCATATATTTAAATAGAAGTGCGACCTACCTTCTTTTGTTACTGTTCCTAGTTTCTTTTGGGAGTCTGACCCCTCCCCAAGATGGCTGCTGCACACTTTCAAATAGAGGAATGTCTTTCTACAGACATCCTGAATACACATATAGCAAATGCATATATATAGTCATCAATGGTAGAATGTAGCACTCCTATTGTCCATATAAATCAATTGCTATGGTGCCCATCTCTAATACCTCTTTCACATCACCACAAAATACCCAGGTTTTTTAGCAAAAACCCAGGTTTCTGCAAAATCCCGGGTATTTCGTGGTGATGTGAAAGGGTCACTTCCGGTAGACCTGGGTCCAACCCGGGAAGGGTGGCAATGTGAAAGGTCCAGGGTTGTTTTCAACCTGGGTTTTTCACTTTGCCTCCTGATTGGTGCAGATTTGTCTACTATTGCTATGTCAACAGTAAACAAATCTGTTTCTAGCGTCGGATAGTGAAAATTTGCATCAGCATGCCCAAGGATGGCAGGGCATGCTAATGCTTGGAGAACCACAAGTGCCAGCATGCCCTGTCATCCGTTACAACACCACACAAATGCATACCCCCTCCTAGCACCTAAATAAAATATAGGGTCAGCCCCTAACCTTAAAAAAATACTAAACATTTAATGCCCCCCTATAAAGATTAAATTACATTGAATACTGCAAATAATAATAATTTAAAAAAATGACCGCTGAATGTACTATGTAAAAAATAATAAATAAAAAGAGAGAGAGAGATTACTGCTGCACACAGATACTGACCAGATTTTCTGTTACACTGGTAGACTTAGTTTTGGAAATGCCATTTTGCACTTCTAATACTACTATACTAACAGATTAAATATGACTCCCCTGAAATGAAAGGGATAAAAAGAGAGCAATATACTGCACAGCTTACAGAAAAACTGCTTTTCTCATAGGTTTTTAGATAAATATATATACAAAGTTATACCAGAAGGTAGAAGTGGGTGCAAATATACGGCATATAGACACACGAAAAATTGGAAAAGAAAAAAAGGGACCGTATTTTATAACGCACACCTATTGCAGTCAAAACTAAAATTTTACTTTTAATAATCTATATTAAAACAATGCATTTTAAATATCCATGAAATAGTCTAAAAAAGCTAGCAAAAATATATATTACATTGGAATTAGTGTGATAATTGTCAGGTAAATCTGACAGGTTGAAATCCCTGCAAAACGGAGGAGAGAAACAAAGACCTCACAGCCGTCACACAAATAGCAAATGTAGCCACCTGCAAAAAATAGGTAAGTATGGAAGTGCTAAATTGCATAGACAATATTGCCAGATATATTCAAACCACAACAACGTCCTTAACAGTAATAATTAAGAATATAGGTGGAAGGTTACCGGTAAGAGAGCTGTAACAAATCCTAACTGCTACAAAATAACAAAGAAAATAACAAAACCGCCTCACGGCGGCGCTTCGCTCCTAAAAGGAGCCCTCGCTGTCCCTGAACTGCAGGGAACAGTCTTACCGGTACGAAGATCGCAACTGTGGGAAAGAATTGTTGATATGATGCAGGTGGCTAGATCTGCTGACGGCCGGGTCTGCTCTCCTCTGCCGCCGACGCGCGTTTCGCGTTAGCTTTGTCAAGGCGAGGGGAGCAGCTGTTCCAATTTGTTATTTATGCGGTCAATAGCCAATCAAAGGAGTTTAAGCATTTTGTTTGCTAATAAAGCGAGGCTGTAACACAGAGAGGTAATACTGTCAATAAGGTGCCAAGTCTAAGAGAGATATCTACATTATGGCCATGTGAACAGAATAATCATAAATAGAAAACAAAATGGTTTTAAAAAAATTATTTCCGATCACCGCATATTTTCAATGGCCCTACGTTATGTGCAGATACTGCCATAATTGAAGTGGCTAATAGTAGTAAATCCATGCCTGTCATTTATATATCAAAGCTTAGAAGCAAATTCAGCTAAGATGGTATAGGAATAAAATAAACGAACTCAGCATGTATGTATAATACACATTTATAGTTTAAGCTGTATACATATTAATCATGGGGCCAGTTATCTCTCTTAGATCTTATATATTTTGGATTGCGTCTTTAAAAATGAGTAGTGTTGACCAATAATAATAGCATGGTGAAAACCCTACATGATACCTATACTGTATGGTAATACAGACCGGTAGGTCCTGCTACTCTATAACACATGTATATCTCTCAAATTATTCCTACAGTATCCAAGGATATATAGATACCAGCCTATGTATGATAATGTTCTAGATGTTATAATGCACAGAACAGGACTTTATAATAAACAAAAAAGGAAAGACATTATGACGTTATAATATTACATAGACAGTATTGCCAAATATATCAGAACCACAACCACTTCCCTAACAAGTATGTATCTTTAATCTCATATATTTATTGTAATTTAGACTGTGTCTTTGGGAAATGAGTAGTGTTTCTTTTCCAATTTTTCCCCTGAAATTAACATGATTTATCCCAGGAGTAACTTCCCTCTCTTAATTTCAAGCTCCTTTTTAATTCTGAATCAAGCCCTATTTATTTAGTTCTGGTGACATATTTACACACACCTATTTATGTAGGTATGGCTACGTGTGTGTGTGGACAGATAGATGTAATAGATATATAAAGTTGAGGGCATATCAGTTACAATTTTGTGGCCTCCGTCAGATGCCTGAAGAAAAAGAAAGAAAGAAAGAAAGAAAGAAAGAAAGAAAGAAAGAAAGAAAGAAAGAAAGAAAGAAAGAAAGAAAGAAAGAAAGAAAGAAAGAAAGAAAGAAAGAAAGAAAGAAAGAAAGAAAGAAAGAAAGAAAGAAAGAAAGAAAGAAAGAAAGAAAGAAAGAAAGAAAGAAAGAAAGAAAGAAAGAAAGAAAGAAAGAAAGAAAGAAAGAAAGAAAGAAAGAAAGAAAGAAAGAAAGAAAGAAAGAAAGAAAGAAAGAAAGAAAGAAAGAAAGAAAGAAAGAAAGAAAGAAAGAAAGAAAGAAAGAAAGAAAGAAAGAAAGAAAGAAAGAAAGAAAGAAAGAAAGAAAGAAAGAAAGAAAGAAAGAAAGAAAGAAAGAAAGAAAGAAAGAAAGAAAGAAAGAAAGAAAGAAAGAAAGAAAGAAAGAAAGAAAGAAAGAAAGAAAGAAAGAAAGAAAGAAAGAAAGAAAGAAAGAAAGAAAGAAAGAAAGAAAGAAAGAAAGAAAGAAAGAAAGAAAGAAAGAAAGAAAGAAAGAAAGAAAGAAAGAAAGAAAGAAAGAAAGAAAGAAAGAAAGAAAGAAAGAAAGAAAGAAAGAAAGAAAGAAAGAAAGAAAGAAAGAAAGAAAGAAAGAAAGAAAGAAAGAAAGAAAGAAAGAAAGAAAGAAAGAAAGAAAGAAAGAAAGAAAGAAAGAAAGAAAGAAAGAAAGAAAGAAAGAAAGAAAGAAAGAAAGAAAGAAAGAAAGAAAGAAAGAAAGAAAGAAAGAAAGAAAGAAAGAAAGAAAGAAAGAAAGAAAGAAAGAAAGAAAGAAAGAAAGAAAGAAAGAAAGAAAGAAAGAAAGAAAGAAAGAAAGAAAGAAAGAAAGAAAGAAAGAAAGAAAGAAAGAAAGAAAGAAAGAAAGAAAGAAAGAAAGAAAGAAAGAAAGAAAGAAAGAAAGAAAGAAAGAAAGAAAGAAAGAAAGAAAGAAAGAAAGAAAGAAAGAAAGAAAGAAAGAAAGAAAGAAAGAAAGAAAGAAAGAAAGAAAGAAAGAAAGAAAGAAAGAAAGAAAGAAAGAAAGAAAGAAAGAAAGAAAGAAAGAAAGAAAGAAAGAAAGAAAGAAAGAAAGAAAGAAAGAAAGAAAGAAAGAAAGAAAGAAAGAAAGAAAGAAAGAAAGAAAGAAAGAAAGAAAGAAAGAAAGAAAGAAAGAAAGAAAGAAAGAAAGAAAGAAAGAAAGAAAGAAAGAAAGAAAGAAAGAAAGAAAGAAAGAAAGAAAGAAAGAAAGAAAGAAAGAAAGAAAGAAAGAAAGAAAGAAAGAAAGAAAGAAAGAAAGAAAGAAAGAAAGAAAGAAAGAAAGAAAGAAAGAAAGAAAGAAAGAAAGAAAGAAAGAAAGAAAGAAAGAAAGAAAGAAAGAAAGAAAGAAAGAAAGAAAGAAAGAAAGAAAGAAAGAAAGAAAGAAAGAAAGAAAGAAAGAAAGAAAGAAAGAAAGAAAGAAAGAAAGAAAGAAAGAAAGAAAGAAAGAAAGAAAGAAAGAAAGAAAGAAAGAAAGAAAGAAAGAAAGAAAGAAAGAAAGAAAGAAAGAAAGAAAGAAAGAAAGAAAGAAAGAAAGAAAGAAAGAAAGAAAGAAAGAAAGAAAGAAAGAAAGAAAGAAAGAAAGAAAGAAAGAAAGAAAGAAAGAAAGAAAGAAAGAAAGAAAGAAAGAAAGAAAGAAAGAAAGAAAGAAAGAAAGAAAGAAAGAAAGAAAGAAAGAAAGAAAGAAAGAAAGAAAGAAAGAAAGAAAGAAAGAAAGAAAGAAAGAAAGAAAGAAAGAAAGAAAGAAAGAAAGAAAGAAAGAAAGAAAGAAAGAAAGAAAGAAAGAAAGAAAGAAAGAAAGAAAGAAAGAAAGAAAGAAAGAAAGAAAGAAAGAAAGAAAGAAAGAAAGAAAGAAAGAAAGAAAGAAAGAAAGAAAGAAAGAAAGAAAGAAAGAAAGAAAGAAAGAAAGAAAGAAAGAAAGAAAGAAAGAAAGAAAGAAAGAAAGAAAGAAAGAAAGAAAGAAAGAAAGAAAGAAAGAAAGAAAGAAAGAAAGAAAGAAAGAAAGAAAGAAAGAAAGAAAGAAAGAAAGAAAGAAAGAAAGAAAGAAAGAAAGAAAGAAAGAAAGAAAGAAAGAAAGAAAGAAAGAAAGAAAGAAAGAAAGAAAGAAAGAAAGAAAGAAAGAAAGAAAGAAAGAAAGAAAGAAAGAAAGAAAGAAAGAAAGAAAGAAAGAAAGAAAGAAAGAAAGAAAGAAAGAAAGAAAGAAAGAAAGAAAGAAAGAAAGAAAGAAAGAAAGAAAGAAAGAAAGAAAGAAAGAAAGAAAGAAAGAAAGAAAGAAAGAAAGAAAGAAAGAAAGAAAGAAAGAAAGAAAGAAAGAAAGAAAGAAAGAAAGAAAGAAAGAAAGAAAGAAAGAAAGAAAGAAAGAAAGAAAGAAAGAAAGAAAGAAAGAAAGAAAGAAAGAAAGAAAGAAAGAAAGAAAGAAAGAAAGAAAGAAAGAAAGAAAGAAAGAAAGAAAGAAAGAAAGAAAGAAAGAAAGAAAGAAAGAAAGAAAGAAAGAAAGAAAGAAAGAAAGAAAGAAAGAAAGAAAGAAAGAAAGAAAGAAAGAAAGAAAGAAAGAAAGAAAGAAAGAAAGAAAGAAAGAAAGAAAGAAAGAAAGAAAGAAAGAAAGAAAGAAAGAAAGAAAGAAAGAAAGAAAGAAAGAAAGAAAGAAAGAAAGAAAGAAAGAAAGAAAGAAAGAAAGAAAGAAAGAAAGAAAGAAAGAAAGAAAGAAAGAAAGAAAGAAAGAAAGAAAGAAAGAAAGAAAGAAAGAAAGAAAGAAAGAAAGAAAGAAAGAAAGAAAGAAAGAAAGAAAGAAAGAAAGAAAGAAAGAAAGAAAGAAAGAAAGAAAGAAAGAAAGAAAGAAAGAAAGAAAGAAAGAAAGAAAGAAAGAAAGAAAGAAAGAAAGAAAGAAAGAAAGAAAGAAAGAAAGAAAGAAAGAAAGAAAGAAAGAAAGAAAGAAAGAAAGAAAGAAAGAAAGAAAGAAAGAAAGAAAGAAAGAAAGAAAGAAAGAAAGAAAGAAAGAAAGAAAGAAAGAAAGAAAGAAAGAAAGAAAGAAAGAAAGAAAGAAAGAAAGAAAGAAAGAAAGAAAGAAAGAAAGAAAGAAAGAAAGAAAGAAAGAAAGAAAGAAAGAAAGAAAGAAAGAAAGAAAGAAAGAAAGAAAGAAAGAAAGAAAGAAAGAAAGAAAGAAAGAAAGAAAGAAAGAAAGAAAGAAAGAAAGAAAGAAAGAAAGAAAGAAAGAAAGAAAGAAAGAAAGAAAGAAAGAAAGAAAGAAAGAAAGAAAGAAAGAAAGAAAGAAAGAAAGAAAGAAAGAAAGAAAGAAAGAAAGAAAGAAAGAAAGAAAGAAAGAAAGAAAGAAAGAAAGAAAGAAAGAAAGAAAGAAAGAAAGAAAGAAAGAAAGAAAGAAAGAAAGAAAGAAAGAAAGAAAGAAAGAAAGAAAGAAAGAAAGAAAGAAAGAAAGAAAGAAAGAAAGAAAGAAAGAAAGAAAGAAAGAAAGAAAGAAAGAAAGAAAGAAAGAAAGAAAGAAAGAAAGAAAGAAAGAAAGAAAGAAAGAAAGAAAGAAAGAAAGAAAGAAAGAAAGAAAGAAAGAAAGAAAGAAAGAAAGAAAGAAAGAAAGAAAGAAAGAAAGAAAGAAAGAAAGAAAGAAAGAAAGAAAGAAAGAAAGAAAGAAAGAAAGAAAGAAAGAAAGAAAGAAAGAAAGAAAGAAAGAAAGAAAGAAAGAAAGAAAGAAAGAAAGAAAGAAAGAAAGAAAGAAAGAAAGAAAGAAAGAAAGAAAGAAAGAAAGAAAGAAAGAAAGAAAGAAAGAAAGAAAGAAAGAAAGAAAGAAAGAAAGAAAGAAAGAAAGAAAGAAAGAAAGAAAGAAAGAAAGAAAGAAAGAAAGAAAGAAAGAAAGAAAGAAAGAAAGAAAGAAAGAAAGAAAGAAAGAAAGAAAGAAAGAAAGAAAGAAAGAAAGAAAGAAAGAAAGAAAGAAAGAAAGAAAGAAAGAAAGAAAGAAAGAAAGAAAGAAAGAAAGAAAGAAAGAAAGAAAGAAAGAAAGAAAGAAAGAAAGAAAGAAAGAAAGAAAGAAAGAAAGAAAGAAAGAAAGAAAGAAAGAAAGAAAGAAAGAAAGAAAGAAAGAAAGAAAGAAAGAAAGAAAGAAAGAAAGAAAGAAAGAAAGAAAGAAAGAAAGAAAGAAAGAAAGAAAGAAAGAAAGAAAGAAAGAAAGAAAGAAAGAAAGAAAGAAAGAAAGAAAGAAAGAAAGAAAGAAAGAAAGAAAGAAAGAAAGAAAGAAAGAAAGAAAGAAAGAAAGAAAGAAAGAAAGAAAGAAAGAAAGAAAGAAAGAAAGAAAGAAAGAAAGAAAGAAAGAAAGAAAGAAAGAAAGAAAGAAAGAAAGAAAGAAAGAAAGAAAGAAAGAAAGAAAGAAAGAAAGAAAGAAAGAAAGAAAGAAAGAAAGAAAGAAAGAAAGAAAGAAAGAAAGAAAGAAAGAAAGAAAGAAAGAAAGAAAGAAAGAAAGAAAGAAAGAAAGAAAGAAAGAAAGAAAGAAAGAAAGAAAGAAAGAAAGAAAGAAAGAAAGAAAGAAAGAAAGAAAGAAAGAAAGAAAGAAAGAAAGAAAGAAAGAAAGAAAGAAAGAAAGAAAGAAAGAAAGAAAGAAAGAAAGAAAGAAAGAAAGAAAGAAAGAAAGAAAGAAAGAAAGAAAGAAAGAAAGAAAGAAAGAAAGAAAGAAAGAAAGAAAGAAAGAAAGAAAGAAAGAAAGAAAGAAAGAAAGAAAGAAAGAAAGAAAGAAAGAAAGAAAGAAAGAAAGAAAGAAAGAAAGAAAGAAAGAAAGAAAGAAAGAAAGAAAGAAAGAAAGAAAGAAGAGCGTACGGGCTTAGCACGCCCATACTGTACAATTTAAATGGCTATCCCCGCCACCGTGTAGTAAAACGAGCGTCCAGGCGATCATCGTACTGAACGCACGCCCCTCGAGCGAACACTTCGCTCACAATACGCCCGCTATCCGGCCTCTCCCCGCCACCGTGTAGTAAAACGAGCGTCCAGGCGATCATCGTACTGAACGCACGCCCCTCGAGCGAACACTTCGCTCACAATACGCCCGCTATCCGCTCATGTCGTCCAGCCGACCGCAAGTTGTCATACTGAGCATGCGCAGTGTGTATTTTCGTACGAAAATACGCAAAAAACGGTCGTACGCTCGCTCGAAATCGGACAATTTTGTAGCTCTGGATCAGGCCCTATGTTACAAGTGAAGTTTTCATTACTGAGAATAATTTTCAGAGAATAATCTTTAAAGTTCACCGGAACAATCAAATCTCTTTATACAGAGATTTCGTCACAATAAAACAGAATTTCATATAAATTATACAGAGAATCAACGTTGTTAATTCATATTAAAATTTAATTTACATTTCGATAAAGAGCATTAATTTACTAATAAATATTAATTAGTATTTGGCAATTATACCCCGAAATTTAAATACGACATCCTAAAACATTCTAGATTATTATTATTTTTCACTAAATTACCTCTAATTTAATACTAAACTAATCAAATACATATGTGATAATGAAATTACCCCTAACACAACAGTTTTACAACTTTAGATGAATTTCCAATGAAGAATGTCCATTAGCAGTTAATAATACAAATTTATAACACTTCCTAAATATTTCTCAAATGGAGGAACAGGATATTTAAAGGTCTTTTCTGTGGAATATATTTCTCCCAATAGATATTAGAGAGTTTGTCTTTCAGCTGTTTCTCCCACACTCATCTCACAGCTTCAGCACCAATTCCAAGACGTAATCTTTACCCCACAATACCTCTCTCAGATGTTGTCACAAACTGCAAGTTCCCTCCTTTAATATCGCTGTCTCTCTTACACCTTCTCTCTCCCTCAGTAACTCTCTGTCTGTTCACCGCTACCTTTTCAATGTGGTTACCGTCTGTGAAGTCTCCCAAATAGCTGCTCCGTCCTTCTCTCAGCTCTCTCCCTCGTCACGCTATCTCAGACCCTGTCACACTCTGCCACAGCTCTCTTTCGTCTGCTGCCTGTTGCTCTGTACTGTCATTCGCCGCTACCTCTTCCTATGCCGCCTCAGCTGTCACCTCAAGACCTCCACTGCTCACCACCGCTCACTTTCACCGTCCTTTGTCGCTAACAAGACCGCCAACCAGACTTCAGCTTTCACCGCTCTCTCTCTCTCCTCTCTCAGACACTGCAGCTGATCACCTTCTTCAAATCTCCTCTGCTCACTGCCACCTGCTGCCTTCCTCCGTCACCGTAACTTTCACTGTTCAGATTCACACTATCTCCGTCTAATCCCCTACGATAACTTTTCTCTCTCAGCCAGCACAATCTCTCTTCTCCATCACCACAGATCAACTTAGACGTCCTTCACCGCCCCCCTCACACCTCAACTGACCGCCTAAAACCTCACCAACAGCCTCTCGCTCCTCACTCCCGAAGCTTCTAGAGGTTTCACGCACTACAAGCGCGCGCCTCTGTTTATATGCTGTTGCTAAGCAACAGCCTCATGCTGTCTCCCGGCTCTCTCGCACACCTTGTACTTTTAGTCTAAAAGTGCAGGGGTGCCACAGAGGCAATAGCAAAGCCAATAGTTACATATACCATACAATAATTAACAGAGCGTATAAAATCATAGAATTAGGTATACAATACAAGTACAATGCAAAAATAAAATACAGTACAAAAATAGCAGAACAATATGTATGGAAATAAAGATGCAGGATATGTGTGTAGGAGCAGTTGAATAAGGAAAGTGCTAGTTCTGTGCGATGGTATTTAAGCGGGAATTAAGTTTGTCAGGGTTTATTAAGCATCTATAATAAATAGAACACATTACTTGGTATATTTAATTGAGTTGTACCATCCCATTGCAATAGATAAATGCTTTATTTAGTTTCTTATCAGTATAGATTTTCTTCCTATAAGAACCCATAGTTTTTCCCATAAGAAATCATAGATTAGAGTTTTGGATTAGATAATATAGTATTACTTATGGCAGGTGTAATATAACCTGATGGCCACAAAAAAGATTTATGGTATTAAACCTTTCAGAGGTTGGCAATCAAAGTGTTTATCATGCTATATATAGCGTCATCCATCAATTAGTTACCTGAGAAGTAAACACTAGTTATAACGGATAGATTTACTGAGGTTACTTTTGTTGGATATTAAAGGAAGTAAAAATAGGATAACCCGACATATAAGGATCAGATAAGATCAGATAAGATCAGATTCAGTTTTGTGATTGGAGGGGCCCCTGCTCCACGGATTTCTACCCACTATTGCTGGGATCACTATCCCGCTATTCAATTAAGATTTGTCCTCACTTGTGAGTCAATCTCTATGCACCAACTATATCTGCCTGCTGAGAACACTGTTTGGCTGTGCTTTCCGTGCGCGCGGGGGTCTGAAATTACGCGAGACAGAGGGGAGTGCAAACCCCCTTCACTCCTCTCTGTCGTGCTTACGCTGCCATAAGCCTGCCTTAAATGCGGCGTGCCGCACATTTTCCGTGTGTGCGGAGGTCTGTAATTCCACAAGCAAGAGGGGAGTGTACACCCCCTGTCACTCCCCTCTCACGTGCGGGCTTTATGGCAGCTTACACTGCCATAAGCCTGCCTTAACCACGGCGTGCGGATCAGTGGTACGTACGACCGCTGATCCGCTACAGTGTGGGAGCCCCCTCCCACACTGTGCACTTTACATGCTTCCCCCTGCCCGCTTTAGCGGGAAGCACAGCCAATTTCCTTGGAAATGGTCTCGGATGGAACAAAGTTCCATCCGATTGCTGCAACGCTAGGATTACTATAGTAATCCTAGCGTAACATCTGGAGGGCGCATGCAAGTTAAGTCAGGTTATTTACGTACCTTGCGTGCGTAAATCACCTGACGGTATTAAATCTGGATCTGGTCCGCTGAGCTGATCTCATCTTTTATTGGTATCATATCCTTGTCAGTTTTACTTTCAATTTGGCATATCGTGGAGTGAGCGCTACCTTCATTGCTTTATCTCAACTTCACTATCAGTGGATACATCGCTATAATTCCAGTATCAACTTGGGGTTTCCCCATTATAGGAGCTATTTGTGTATTTGCTGCTTCAGTCTGTATATTGTAATTTTGATCCTGTTACATTGCATGAAGCAGCTACTCAAGCAGTGCATAAATTGTTACATTATATGAGTATACCATTGCTAATTATCCTATTTTAATGTTCATATTTTTGGTCTAATAAACATATATATTCTATAATTTTATTAATTTCCTGTCGAGATTTATTGGCCTATTTTAGCACTCCTACAACATTCTTTTCTATTGTCCTTTTTGACAGATTAACAGTATCTGTCTTTGTTTGTAGCACTCTGAATTGGCTTAAACTTTCTCCTTATCCACCAAGCTCGAGTCCTAATTATTTTGTTGATTTATTTGTTGATTTATTGGTTAAGTTAATGATATTGTACAAGATATATCTATTTTCTGGATTTAAGATATGAATAATGGAAAAGCATTTTTTTATATGAAAAAATCAGCAGAGGTAGAGAATTGACATAGGACGAATGGAAAGCCGTAGATACCCTGATTAATTACTTTACAGGTGAGCAGGCAGCATTTAAACAAGAGGAGAGGCGGAAAAGCTTAGCACTTTGAAAATGAGCCACGACTGGCTCGAAGCACATCAGAGGTGAGCGCGCCGATCAATATTGAGGACCTCACGAATACCAGACTCCTGTACCCTGTCTTCCCTGTTACTTCATCCTTGGAACCTCAGTAACCCAGGCCGATTGATCCCTGGACGGGGACTAAGTTATTTCCTTAGGATCGTACAATTCTGGTACACAGGGAAAATTCTTCTTTTTATGGATTCATTTTATGTGTGTTTTATGTATAAATAAATATGATTTTATTACACTAGATGTTCCTTCCTGTAATTATTTTATTTTTAAGTGACTATTGAAGAGGAATCAACGAGGATAATTTTCTTTTAAACACTATCAAGATATAACCCTCTCCCCAGAGGCAGCCTGCAAATAACACTAAAACTGTTATTAATTGTTATTTTAGAGTAGAGAGAGCGTGGGTAGGTAGATTCCCACATCCAGAATAATCTTGCAGCTTTATTAGAGCAGAATGTCACTTTATTATATTGGGCTGGATCCAGACTTAAGAAGGAGCTTGAAATTAAGGACCTGATTCACACTTAAGAATCTTCTTAAGGACTTCCGGTTCCGGCGGGCATGCTGTAAGCCGCCGAATACGCGAGCTCTGCTCACCGCTGCCACTCTGCACCACTTATCGGCTAATAATAGCCCCTGAGCCACCCCAGAAGCAGCCTTAACATAGCGGTAACCTTCCCCAGTCGGATGGACCGCTTCCTCAGCGCAGCCATGCCGCCCAAAACACAAAAGCAGCGCCAGGAATCTCAGAAGGGCGCTTCCAAGATGGCTCCCGCACGCATCCAGTCGGCAGTGTCTGGAGCCACACAGGGAGGTAAAGCAGGCAGCCATAGCCCACAACCAGGCAGCCCCATTCCTTCAGCCTCCCAGCCCAGTACTTCTCCTTCTCAAGCTTTCTTTTACCACTGCTGTACAAGATATCAAAGAACAACTTTTGCAAATGTCTCAGAGTTCTGAAAGTGGAACAGATAGCAGGAGATTTATTCCAAGATGTCTCCCAGCTCCAGAAAAGGTCTGAAACATTGTACAAAGAACAAACCTATATCTGGAACAAGCTTGATGACCTGGAGAACCGGTCTCGCCGGAATAACCTGCGTGTAATTGGCCTTCCTGAATCCATACGTGGACCTGATTTATATAAATTTATTAGGGATACGCTGCCTTCACTGTTGGGAGTGGAATCTGAGTGCGCTGACATGGTGGTGGAGAGGGCCCACAGAATTGGCCCCCCTAGGGAATCATCTAGTGCAAATCCTAGACCAGTTATCTTTCGATGTCTGAATTACTTACATAAAACAGCGTTGTGGGCCGCTAATAAACGCACTCCAAAACTTGTCTGGGAAGGTAGACAGCTACGTTTGTTCCAGGACTACTCGATGGAAGTCACGAGGGCCCGGAAGGAGTTTGCTCCCTTGTGTTCCAGGATGGTTAAAGCTGGGCAAAAATTTGCATTGATCTACCCTGCTCGTCTGCGCATATTTATCGGAAAAGAATTTAAAGATTTTTTGTCACCCAAAGAAGCGGCTGCTTTCTTGGAAGAAGATAACGCTGCACAAGCATCAACCTGTGACGTTTCCATGGGCTGAGGTATGCGCCAAACCAGATGTATCTTGGGCCTCACAGTCATGGTCGATGCTGCGGGGAACTTCTACTCGGTTCTGGAGGCTATGTTATGCTAAGGCACTGGTTTAGAGTGTGGGCAATTTGATTCCAGTCTCACGGACTTTCATTCCGGATGTCTATTGTTTGGTATTTCTCCATGATCAGGATGAAGGGTACTCTTTTTCCTCCTGGGTCCTTTGGACAATGTTTTTCTTTTTTCTTTTCTAGGTTAAATAGTTCAGTTTATTTGTTTCAGTCTGCCATGTATCACAAATTAATCTTGGTCTTTAACCGCATCATTCCCTCCTGTGCTTGTGCAGTGGCCGTGCTCCCGCCTGGGCCTGGGGTCTGTGAGTATTATGTCTTTGGTGCTTACTATTGTAATGTTATATTTGCTCGGTACCACTAGGGTTTTTCATCGCCCCTACTTAAGTAATTATGGTTAATTTAAAACTAGCCACATGGAAAGTCGGGGGTATCAACTCCCCAATTAAGAGAAAACGCCTATTTATTTATTTAAAAAAGCTGTCAACGGATATTATCCTGCTGCAAGAAACACACCTGGTAGACACTGAAATGGTAAAATTAAATAATGGCCCTTTTGCTTTAATAGCTGCGGCACCATATAACTCCAGAGCTAGAGGGGTAGCGTTATTAATCCGCAAAACCATAACTTACGAAATACACAACAGCACTCTGGATAAGGAGGGCAGATTTTTAATTGTGGATATCACACTTAATGGTTTCCGCGTTACTATTTGTAATTTATATGCACCTAATAACTACTATAAGCAGTTCTTTCAATACCTGCTTTCTATGCTCCTTATACATTCCTTGATAGTGGGTGGGGATTTTAATTTGATTGCCTCAAAAATATTAGATAGACAGAGGGGGTGTGGGCCCTACCCAAACTAGGTATATTACAGTTTGCGAAACGCCTCAACCTGGTTGATATCTGGAGGATTCGCAACCCAGCTTCTAGAAGCTACTCGTGTCTCTCAGCGGCTTACCACTCCCTATCGAGATTAGACTACTTGTTGGTCTCGGAATCGCTTCTACCCAAAATTCTCCATACTAAAATCGAACCTATAGTGATATCAGACCATGCGGTTGTCTGGTGTAAGTTAGAGGATTTTGATTCTAAACCACCACCTGGCCAGTGGAAGTTCCCCTCCTACCTGGCTAATTCGCCAAAGTTTAGAGATATGTTAAAAGCGTCATGGGCAACTTTCAAGTATACAAATGCAGTACACATTGATGATCCCCAACTTTTCTGGCAATCTTTTAAAACAGTGATACGTGGGGACATTATATCGTTTGTCACAGCGTTTAACAAAGCCCATAGGGAGGAATTCTTACAGACAAAAAAGGTGCTTTTGGAGACGTTTCATAGATATTCTGCTGACCCTTCTGCCCTTAATTTAAGCAAATATAACACTGCTAAAACACAATTTGAGGGTATCCTGGGGAAGCTGGGGCAGAAAAGTGAATTCCATAAAAAGTTCCGCTTTCATAAGTGGGGAAACAGGTCGGGGAGGCTCCTTTCCAACTTGCTTCAGGGGGATAGAAAGCCAACTTTTATAGGTTCTATTGGGGATGCTGGAGGGACCCTGAGACACGAGGGTAAACATATTGTAGAAGTATTTAAACTTTTTTATCAAACTCTGTACTCGCAGGGCCCTATCGATGTACACAGCAAACAGGAGTTTTGGTCTGCTTTAACCTTGCCGGGAATCTCACAGTCCCAGGCCGCGTCCTTAATAGCCCCGATTACTTTGGGGGAGTTACAAAAAGCGATTAAATTACTGAAAAACCAAAAATCACCAGGCCCAGACGGGTTCAGTGGGGAATTTTTCAAAATCTTAGCGCCTGAGATTGGGGAGTCTTTGGTTTCCTTTTTTAATTCCATTGTCCAGCAGCAATCCGCCCCATCATATTTCAATGCAGCAGTCATTAAGGTGCTCCCGAAGCCGGGCAGGGATCCAGAGCTTCCGTCTTCTTATAGGCCTATATCCTTACTAGATGTAGACTATAAGCTGTTCACAAAGATCATTGCAGAGCGGCTTAAGTTGATCCTACCAGGTATAATTCACCCGGATCAGACGGGATTTATAATGCACAGACACTCGGTGGTTAATATACGGCGAGTGCTCTCGGCGATTCAGCAGGCGGAGTCATGCGGTGGCCACGGGTCTGAGCTGATACTATCGCTAGATGCCGAAAAGGCTTTTGACTTGGTTACCTGGGACCACCTCATGGAATCTCTGACTAAGTTTGGGTTTCCTGCGGAATTCATCTCTCTACTGGGAGCTTTGTACATTGACCCTTATACCCAAGTCGCCTGCAATGGTTTTATATCTGACAGGTTTTTTATCCAGCGGGGCACTCGGCAGGGGTGTCCACTCTCCCCGCTTTTGTTTGCTCTAGCATTGGAGCCTTTGGCGGTGGCCCTGCGTGGCTCCCCGGACTTTAGGGGGATTACTGTTCATGAGCATGAGCTTAAATTGGCAGTCTTCGCAGATGATATGTTGCTTTTCATTTCACAACCGGAAATTTCTATCCCAACCATTTTGGCGACTATTAATCTTTTTGGCTCCTTCGCTGGCTTTAAAGTTAACTTTAGTAAATCAGAGGCTATGCTTTTGCCCAACTCTGGGAGCTCTCATACTTCAGAATTCATTTCTAGGCATTTCAAACTTACCAATTCAGAGCTTAAATATTTGGGAGTCCTAATCCCACCCACCCTCAGTGACCTATATAAAATAAATTACACGGCATGTATCACAAAAATTTCTAACCTTCTAAAAAACTGGCTAAACTTACCCTTGTCCTTGATGGGGCGGATTGCTGTGATAAAAAGTGTTGTTTTTCCCAAATTGTCTTATTTAATCCAGATGCTCCCTATCTCGCCAAATCAAGCGGATGTTTCCAGGTGCATGACTATGTTTTTTAATTTTATATGGAAAAACCGCAAGCCGAGGGTGGCAAGGGCTAAACTGATGTTAAAACGTAAAGATGGAGGGATGGGGATGCCTAACCTTCAGCAATTTATTACCGCCACTCATTTTCGATATATAACTGACTGGTTGTTAGATAAATCTGTTTTCACCAACCTAACCCTAGAACAGTCTATGGTATCCCCGCTGGCACTGAGCGCATTACTTTTTCAACCTGCAAAAAATATTCCTGATTCTCTTAAACACAACATCTTTATTCAAGACACACATAAAGCGTGGCTCTCAGCACATAAAGCTGTGAAGAGTGATCCTTCAGTTTCCATGTTTCACACACTCTGGGGAAACCCGCTCTTTGAACCAGGTATGCAAAATTATCTCTTCAAAGAATGGTCTTTTAAGGGTATCAAGACTATCTGCAAGGTTTTTGACCCGGGGGGCGGTTTGCTCTCTTTCACACAGCTAAAAGATAAATTTCAGATAGGCAGGGCTCCATTCTTCATGTACCTCCAGGCCAGGCACTTTGCTCTGCAGATGAAAGACTCCCTCTCCAAATCCATAAGCTTAATTGACAAAATGATTTCATTTTTTGCAAACCACACCTTCCGCATTCGTCATGTTACTGAGATAATTTCTAACTTGGACCCCGCCAAATTGTGGAGACGTACCTTAACTTCTTGGGAGAAAGATGTCCCTAACCTTAAATTTCCAGAGGAGCCATTGAAATACTATGACCGAACCCTCAGGGCCCTCACCGCTTCCTCGTTGCAGGAAACTCATTTTAAAACTCTGCATAGAGTCTATATTTCGCAGGCACAAAGGAGCCACATGACTTCAGAGGAATCTGGTAGTTGCCCTAAGTGCCATTGCACTAGGGCAACCTTCATCCATAACTTCTGGGAGTGTGGCAAAATAAGGAAATATTGGGATAAAATTATTGGTTTTATTAATACTATTTTTCAAGTCCGAGTTACTAAAAGCTTTCTCCCATTGATTTGGGCTGACTTTGGGGAGGGGATTGAGCTTTACCCTGTACTAAAGGTCGATGTACCCCTTCTATCGATTATTGTTACAGTTGCTAAATCAGTTTTATTGACTAACTGGATTAAATCTATACCTCCTTTTATCCATAATGTTAAAGATAAGCTGTTGGAGCTAATTTACCTAGATAGAAGGACCACATTTCCTGATATAGCCAAGGGTGTTGAGACCTTTTATAAAAAGTGGGGTACGTACCTCGATTATCTTCCCGAGGTACAACAGGAACATATTATGAAACCGTTTGAATTTACCTCCTGGAACCTGCTTAGAAATCTTCATGCTGTGTGAGGAGCACGGTCGCTGCACATTATTATTATATAGGGTTGGGCATTGCCCACTTTGTACTCATGTCTATATTGTAACACCTGCTTTTGCTGTATACTGAGATGCCTATTCGGTTGCTAACATCTAATAATACATGGTGATCTGACTGTTTTCTGTTCCCCCCTTTTATAACAGTGTGATAGTAAAGCTGGTCAGTATCTGTGTGCAGTAAGCAATTTAAACATATATCCCTGCATGCAAAGAATACAATTAACTTGACTCCCCCTGAAATCAAAATGGTTGTGCCCATGTGTAACTTTCTTCTCTTAATTACAAGCTCCTTCTTAAGTCTGGATCCAGCACATTGTTTGTATTTAAGTGGGGAGGTGCTGTGCTTCCCTTCCGCCCCCAAGGTTATATGCAGAGGCATGTAACTTGTACAATAAGCCCTTATGTACAATTCAGTATTGCGCACGGTTATGGTAGGGTCCAGGTGGATGATCTAATTCGCACATAGGAGCGCTTGGGGGAGTGCCCCGCTCTCCTACATGTGAGGTTTTGGATAACAAACTCCGTCAGATAGCCTCTGTAACGCATAAGGAAAATACCCCTAAGTGTGAACGTGGTCCATTTTCCGTAAGTAGGATCATTGAATTTTGCTACGAATTGGCAAATAACAAATTTACATGACTTTTATGCCAACCAAATTATAATTATTATTCACACGACATTAATATTCCTATAAATAGCTAACACACTTAGACACGCTAGCTAGGCTGCCTCTGTTGATTTAATCAACAATCTCCTATATGCTAAAATCCTTGTTAAGCACTGCGTAAGTCAGTGCATTAATTATATTTCGTTTTAATGTACCATGCAAGCCGCATTTCACCATACCATTAACTTAATTATGTTTTTCCACATAGTTTACAGCTATGCTAATTGTCAATGTAGTATTGTAATGTGCATAATATATTCACATTTACATGTTTGAATAATGAAATCTTTAAGCACTCTTAAAGAGAAAATGGCTTAGTCCCTGCTATGTTATTGTAATAGAGTTAATGTGTATCTAGGAATGCATTATATATCATTCATTATCATGCTTTAATGGAAGTTATTTGTTGCCCATAGCTTTCACCACTAAGGCACAACTGTGATTAGTGTTGTTGGAATCTGTCACTTTTCTTTAATATTTCATATTTTATATTCATTGTATCATCCTGTAGGCTACTGACCAGTCTCTTTCCGCATTTCCTATGTTATTGTAATATTAAGATTTTTATTAGGGTTGGGAAAAAAGTTTTAAAAAAACTAAACTTTTTTGTTTAAATAAAAAAAATGAATCCTGCTAATAATGCAGTGAAACATTGCTATCTATTGCTCAACCATGTTTTAAGGCTTTCTAACGTTAACTATTTAATGTTATTAGTCTTTGATAAGATTTATTTTACAAAACCAATTTTTTCCTGCTAGTTATTCCTACTAGATCTGAACATAAGTAGATGGACTAAACATATTAAAACATACAAGTACTGATGTACTGGATGAAACTGAAAATAAGAATAAGAATAAGTAAATGTTAAGCATTAGTCTTTCTTATTGCTTGTAATTAAATCAATTGTTAGGGGAGGAGTTTATGGAGCTTTAGCTGATACTAGGCAGATTTAGTACCTCTCTGATCTCCCCCCTCTCAATTTCCCTTTTGTGTGTGTGAATTTACTGTATTGGTTCAGCTCAAATGAAGACCACAAACAAAAATGAGAAATAATATCAAGGGGATTACCTTATAATAGGTTTTTTTTAAGAAGTCACAGTGCCATACCTGTAGTCACCCATTTAGTTTAAACCAGCCAACCCTGATTTTTATAATTCAATACAAAGTTTCCAAAATAAAATGATTTTGGATAAATGGGTCGGATTCACATCTAAGAAACAGTCACTACTTAGGTGTGTATCTTTAGATAAGGACCTACTACTCATGCGTTCTTTATGCAATTTGCATACCAGGGGCCAGATCCAGAGCTACGCTTTTACTACGTTGTGGTCTTACGCTAGAGTACCTGGGATGCACTCCCCTCGGCACACCCCTCTCATGTATGTATTTTAGGCGCCTTACGTTTTCCATACCCTACCTTAACTTTACGCTGCGTAACCACTAGCGGACGGACTTCACACACGTAGCTACGCTGCTAAGCACGCCCATACTGTACGATTTAATTGCTTCACCCCGCCTTGGAAGCGTACCAGTGGCATATGGCTGGCACGCCCCTTCATAATTTGATACGCTACTGATACGTGACTGCCCCTTACGCTCTGTCTTACGTCACGTAACATCTGCCGTGCGCATGCGCAGTAAGTACTGAGTGTAAATTCACAAACAGCTAGCTATAAATTCACTTGCGGACGTTGTTCAGGATCTACCCCCAGTTCTTTAAAGATCGCACAGAGTATTTTAGGTAAAAAGAGGTGGTATAATGACGCCTTGGGGAGGATTTTGGTAAACGTGGGAGGGGGGACGTGGGAGGAGGCGGGGAGCAGCAATGTCCGTGTGGAGATTGCACAGATTATTAAGGTAGCCAGCCCTATGGCACTCATAAGTGCCACAAGGTACCCGAAAAGGGGGGCGGGATGGGGGCAGGACGGATGAGTTAGATGCAGGTTTGCTTGCACCTAACTCACACCGGATCTGTGAATAGGGTTCAATGTGAGTAGTGTGTACTCAGGTACAACAGTCTATATGACTTTTCTGGTAGTCTCCTGTGCGGCATAGGCAGATATCTGTACAGTGTGTACAGTGTCACAATTGTTTTGGCAGATGGTTAGGAGAGATATGATCTCAGATCTGCTGGTAAATTGGTGCAGTGTGGACCCGGGAGTCGGTATGATCATTGGTATTTGCAATTGTTAGTGAAATTATAAGAGGCGTTATATCTCATATATGATTGCATAGGTGTGTACCCGGCATTTTTCAATAATATACAGTACATGCATAGCACATTTCATTTGGCTGTGCACCATTATTCCACCTTGTAGTACCTCTACTTCTCTAAATGAATCTCATTGCTCCCTCTAGGCCGGATGAGATGTGCGCACATAGCAGGTCTTAGCTTACTGGAACAATTTGTAATCCTGGTCATGCCCAGAAAATATGTGTATGCCGATATGTGACATGATGAGCTTAAGCTACACCTATAATACCTTATATTCCAAGGGGAGGGTTAGGGTAAGATTTAGGATACTTAAATACTCACCATTCACCGCTGCATCTTTGTTCTTCGAACGATCGTTTGCTTCTCATTGAAGAGGCAGAAGAAATCGATTTTACAACCAGTTCGCAACAGGGTGGTAGAAAACAAAAAAAGGTAGGGGAGTCTTAGGGTCAGGGTGCAGGCAGGGGAATAATGGAAGTGTAGGGTTAGGGTAATGGAAAGGTAGGGTTAGGGTAATGGAAGTGTAGGGTTAGGGTAATGGAAGTGTAGGGTTAGGGTAATGGAAGTGTAGGGTTAGGGTAATGGAAAGGTAGGGTTAGGGTAATGGAAGTGTAGGGTTAGGGTAATGGAAAGGTAGGGTTAGGGTAATGGAAAGGTAGGGTTAGGGTAATGGAAGTGTAGGGTTAGGGTAATGAAAGTGTAGGGTTAGGGTAATGGAAGGCTTCTCTGTTATAATGGTCCTAACTCTAAAACTGTTAGAGCCCCTTTATTGGGTCATATATCATATAGTTTTAAATTGAGAGCTCACTCACCACAAAGGGTCTCCAAATCTCCAAAATAGCTACTCCGGAACAGCACCACCCCCTCTCAACTGCTATCTCAGACATGTAATAGGGAATAAGGCTCAACAAAAACCTTATTATATTATATTATATGTAAAAACAAACCCATTCACCATAGTTTATCATCAATCTAAACTATAAAACTATTGTTTTACTAAAGAAACTTCTAAAACAATCCCTAAAGCTTTTTTTTGTGTACTGTGAAGTTTTGTTAGTGTTCTTATTTTATTGTGTTTATGTGAAAATCTAAGTGAGCTACATTTCCAGACACAAGACTGAGAATAGACAGCAGCACCTTTTACATAATTTATATGGCTGAAAACCCCTCTTAGCTTTGGCTGTGCTTCTATAACATCCCATTCTTTGAAGTGATTGTAATCCTCTCTCTAGCATGATGCATTTCACACATTTTATCCAGCTTTAGAGAAGTAACAGCAACATATACACACACTTTACCAAAGCTCTTTGATGGAAATGCAACTTTTAAATTGCAATTTCCTACTTTCAAAGTTTCCCTTTGTAATAGTTCTTTGGAAACTGTACTATAATAAATGCCAAGCATCTTTCTGAAATACATTGTTGTGAAAGCTTAGGGCAGGACATGAATAACATTATTTGTTGTAAGCAACACACTGAGCTTGTAAATTGAATGAACAATTATTTCATCTCAACAAACCATCAACTGCGATGTTTTTACAGAATTTTAATTATTTGAATTTATTTACTGTGCAATCATCTCCCACACAGCTGGTAGCTCACTGCAAGTATTGGCTAAGATAATTAATCTCAAATTTGGCCACATGGGTAGGTAACCAAATAGGTGTATATGTCATTCCGATTTTATTATCTTTAGCGAATCATTTTAGCTGGTCACATTCTTCCACAGATCAGACCAGATCCACAATTCTGTATAACAGATTACTGACGCATTCTGTACCCAGTGGGATCATAGGGCTGGATCCAGACTTAAGAAGCAGCTTGATATTAAGGGCCTGATTTAGACTTAAGAAAGTTCTCAACTCCTGGGCCAAACCATGTTGATTGTAGGGGGAGTCATATTTCATCTGTTGCAAACAGTACTAGTGTTGAGAGTTGATATTTGCCAGCTCAAGTCTAAATAACAGTGTGATAGTAAAGCTTGTCAGTATCTGTGTGCAGTAAGCAATTCAAAGATGTATTCCTGCATGCTGCAATAAAATAGCTGCTTGTTGCCCCACTCTGTAATGGCTTATAGCTGGAGAATTGTGGGCCTGCAGGAACAATTCACAGCAGGCCGGTACGCAGGAAAGACCTGTTACTTTCTGCACATTGGCCCGCTGATGGGCAACCTGGTATAGCTCTGGTGACAGTGACTCATCTGTCTCCTGCTGCTTATACCTGCTGCTGGAGAGCTGTAGTGAGTATCGGCGGGCCCTCTTTGTTTGGGCCACTGTTGGTTTGGGAAAGGGCTCCTGTCACCAAAACGCATCACCGGTAGTTTTTCTCACTCTGTGGGCCTCATTTACAAAAAACAATTTGAGGGTGTGCTTTCAAATCGCTTGATCTTGCAGCGATTTATGGGATTCAGAAAGAATCGTTTTGGCCGCGATTTAAATCAAATTACACGAGTTGCTGCGATTTTAAAAGGGCTAAATCGCGGTGATTTTCAATAGAAAACCACCGCGATTAGCCCTTTAAAAAATCGCAGAAACTCGTGTGAGATTAAAAAAAAACTAAGTGTTGCTGAAAGTCTTAGCCATGCTGTGCTGATAGAACTACAAGGCTAAGCATTACTTAGCCTTGTAGTAATATCAGCGTCAGCATGGTAAGGCTTCTACCCATTCGGTGTTGTGTGTAGTGTGTGTAAAAAAAAATACAGTAAGCAACAAACATACATTAACCCCTTACACTAAGTAGGCATTTGCTGAATCTTCTGCATTTGATTGGAGTCTGGGTTCCCGTTGCTTGAAGTCAGTGGTCCGGTTCTCTGGGGTCTTCTCCAGTTGCCACGAAGAGGACACCTCCTATTCTTGTTCGGTACTGCTTCAAATGACCATTTGGTCGCTAGGGGGCAGTGTTTTATATAGAGGTCAGAAACACTAGAGGACCAGTGTAACTGACGTCATCTCTTATATAAAACACTGCCCCCTAGCGACCAAATGGTCATTTGAAGCAGTACCGAACAAGAATAGGAGGTGTCCTCTTCGTGGCAACTGGAGAAGACCCCAGATAACCGGACCACTGACTTCAAGCAACAGGAACCCAGACTCCAATCAAATGCAGAAGATTCAGAAAATCCAGCAGCTCTTCCCCAGAGAGATGTCAGCAAACGGTGAGGGCCCAAAACTTTTATCTTTTTAAACAACACACGCTGCATACATACACTTAGAATAGGAGAGATGACCACCGGAGGTAAGTGCACACATTAGGGAACATTGTTAGTTAGGTAATATTTATTTTTTACATGCCTACTTAGTGTAAAGGGTTAATGTATGTTTATTGCTTACTGTATTTTTTTTTTACACACACTACACGCAGCGCTGCATGGTTAGAAGCCTTGCCATACTGGCGCTGATATCACTACAAGGCTAAGCAATGCTTAGCCTTGTAGTTCTATCAGCACAGCATGGCTAAGGCTTTCAGCCATGCAGCACTTAGTTTTTTCACACACAAAACACATGTCAAGTCTATTAACGTGTTTTTGAGGGTCAGGGGCGGGAGATCACAGTGAAATCGCACCTCTCTGGCTGCAATTTTTTTTCTGTGATTACAAGTCTGACTAAAGGCGATTTCTTCAAATCGCCTTTAGTGAATACAGTTATTATTTTTTTTTTTTCTAGCTTTTCAATGGCAAACATCTGGACGATTTCTGTCCAGCGATGTTTGCCATGGCGATTTTTTTTTACACATAAATCACACGATTTGACCCTTTCTGAATACCGCGATGTAAGTTTAAAGGGTCAAATCACGCGACTTATGGAGATTTCTCTCAAATCCTTTTTGGTAAATGAGGCCCATAGAATCTAGGATCTTTGCAGAGACTTACGAGCACTGTACATTACTTAGGTCTGGATCCGGTGCATCATGCACATTATGTAGATCATTGCAGGTTTACATGAACATCTAACTAGTGGTACAATAAAGGGATTACCCTTAAGAAATGATTTGCAGGTAGGCAGTACCAGCTTCAAAAACATCTAAAGAACGGTCGGCGCTGAATATAATAAAAAGCAGCTAAGTCAGTGCATGGAGAGTGCCACCCTCCACAAAATGGTTAATACAATAACAAGAAATACTGAAGCACTATGTAAAAAATATAAATATATATAGAATAGATGTCCAGGTTCTAGTAACAATATAATTTATTGCAAATTTAAAACACCAAAAATAAACTACATAAAAGAAATAGTATCAATGCAGGTGACCTGATTGGGGTAATATTGATACTGAAAGTCTCAATTATCATACGATTAGGAATGTTCACATCCAATAAATTGCACTGGCCAGTGAAATAGATATCCAGATTGAAAGGTATGGCAAGGATGTTATGGCGGAGACAGTGAATACAGCAAAAACAGTTGGTTAGTAGCAAGCTGGGAGATGGATGATGAAGCCAAGCAGACCAAACAGATAATAATTGCAGCAGAAGCAGTTGATAAAGCGGGCTAGGAGCGTATACTGAAGTCAAACAGACCAGTACGGAGGCAGAGAAATAGTATCACAATCAACAAAGGTACTAGCCGGCAGGCTCAGATTCATGGACAGTCTTACCACCGCATGGCGGAATTGAAACTGCACGTCCCACGATCTCCTCCTGGTCACAATTCACCCCAGACAATGGAATAGCTGCACTGTGTTAGGTGGATAGTTGCTGCAGTAGTGAATATCAACTTCCTCCGATCTCTCGCTGAAGCTCTCGCGCCTCTCACAATGTGGTAAGCAGCTGGTGTAACAGCAATAGCGATCCCCGTACAACCAGGTCACCAAGCTAAACAAACTGACGCGTTTCATTGCTACGGCAACTTCTTCAAAGGAGTCTAGAACCTAGGCAGTACCAGCTTACATACTGAGGGGCTGGAGAGAAATGCGAGGTTCATACCCAGTACAGATCCGATTAGCATTATACGTGGTGCTTATAATATAGATAATGGGCCGGATCCAGAACTACGTTCGTCTTCCATAGACGGACATAATTCATGAACAATAGCTACTGCGCATGCATAGTAGCTATTGTACGTAATCTGATCTGCGTTTCAATACGTAGATTGCGTATATACGGTCTTTTAGACCGCGTATACGCAATCTACGTATCGAAACGATACGCAGATTTTCGCAGGAGAACCTGCAAATCTCCCACAGAGGGCTTGAGGCCGTTGTTTCATGTATGTTTTACTAAAAGGCAGGGCAGGACTTGATGCAAATTGCATCATGAAGCCCCGCCCCCATCCCAGGTAAAACTAAGAAAAAGGGTATTGATAGACAGGGGGTGTTTTGAAGGTTTTTAGTCTAAGGGCAAGGTTCACTTTACATTGCAGTCCATAAACTCCAACTTAATCACAGTTGCATTTGTTTTTCCTTTTTTTGAAAGGTGCGGGTCCTCAAGGCTGCCGAGCCCTAATTATAGGTCATTCAGTAGCAGTGGGGGAACTAGCATTTCACTAGGTGCAAGGGGAAGGGGTGGTTAGGTATTGGATAGGTACACACCTCAATGCTATTAGGAGGCCATGCCAAGTGGCTGGGTAACATTCTGCCACAGGATAACAGTATTATTACGAAATTGGTTTTTAACCTTGGGGGGAAGAGTGGTATTCCAGCCTGAAATGTCACACCTTGATCAATCTCTTTATAGGCATGACGTTGTGCACCTTGCTGAGCAGGGCATGATTTAATTTATTAATAATCTTATGGGGGTGCTTAAAGAGGTCTATGGTGGCAGGCGGTTGGTATTGGAGGATACCTCCGCTGTGGTGGTAGCAGTGGGTGAGTTAGCAATTAGTTGGCACATGGGGAAGGGGTTTTAAGGCATGGTTAGGCACACCCCTGGATGCTAATTAGGAATAGCAAACCCTGTGGCTGGTCCCTAGTCTGCCGACGTGGTACTCCTGTGGCGTGCAGCTGACTTACCCAACTGGTATTTTGCCACCATCTTGCTTAACAAATTTCATAGTCAAAATATCTATTCCAATTAATAAATCTGTGACCCCTTTTTAAAATCCAAAGTAATGTGTCAGTATTATTATTTCATAGGTGGTGTGAAGGTGTGGGCGGAATGTCAGCCACTGGGCGTTTATGCAGAGGAGGTAAAGATGAGACTGGAGGAGGATAAAAGTGTAGAGACTCTGGGCCTGATCCAGACATACGCCAGAGTGACAACTTCCGGTCGTTCCAAAGACCTTCTTGTAGCGGCGATTCAGGGTTCCGTATTCTTTGCGTTGTTTTTTACGACGGGGCATGTTTATATTACGAAGTTAGTACAGACGCTGGAGTTAGAGAATGTAGGCGGGGGAAGCCATTTAAATTGTACAGTATGGGCGTGCTTAGTCCGGTACGATCAGTGCATCGCTACGAAAATTCGTACCGACGCCGGGAAAAGTTAAGGTAGGGTTCAGCCGGCGTACGGAGGTAAAGGTAAGGGGAGTGTCATGGGAGTGAAAGTTTTTACGCTGGAGCGATAATACGCTCCGCTCTCATGCGTATGTCTGGATCAGGCCCTCTGTTCGCAAGAGCTTACAGACTAATGGTATACAAAAACAACTTAGGCTGAGCTTTCACATGTCTGTTGGGCCTGAAGATTTCTATACACATGGGTATTGGCAGTTCATAAGTTGCAATAAGTTATTAATGGAGAATGCATGACTGATTGCCTGTACGACCAGCAGAGATATGCAAGATTCATGGAGAAGCTGAAGGTTTTAGACAAAGAACAAAGGGAGTGCTGCTGATATTGAGCACTCTTTAGGGATATTCCAGTTTTGAGATAACAGGAACTAGATACAGTGGCTAATAGTGTAAAGAGGAAGCAGTAATAAGTAGGGGTACAATAAATATCCTTTAGTTAGGGGAGAGTCTGATCAAGCATGGTGGGGTTCACAATAAAGGAAGCAGCATCAGTGAAGTTTTGAAGCTTCACCTTCCAACTCTAATCTTGTTTTTACAGTTTAAATGAGCTTCTCTTACAAATGCACATGGTTTTGCTTAGGTCTAGACTTGCACCTGTTTTGCCTTTACTCACAGAGTTTTTGTGCAGCGGATTCCTAGCCAGGGTTTCGACATTAGCAGTCTAGATAGGACTTACGACGTGATCCAGAGTATACGTCTTCTCCTCTACCTACAGTCGTAGCCGTATTAGCAGAGGCGGCGGCTCGTACAACCCCAAGCCTCTGCCACTTAAGCATGTAAATGCTTTTTTTCGATAGCACATCGATGTCAGAGCACAGTCGCCGCATTCAAAAATAATAATCATAAAAAAAGAAATTAGAAATATTTAAATTTTGAATTAAATGTAACATAATTTTTTTTTTTTAAAGCACAAGGGTCATTTTCACATTGAAAATGACCTGTGCTTATTACTTACACCATCCCCTGATGGTATCAGCGTATTACCGAAACGCAGGCACTTTTTTCTGCTACTGTGACAATTTAAATGAGAAAAACACCCCTGTCCTCATTTAGATGAAATGGACACAGACGTTGGGGCAGCAGTGCGTCCATATTTCTGTGCTCGCTGTAAGTATGCGCAATGCTCGCTTTTACTGCGATTCCTGATAGAAATGCGCAGCTTAGGATCGGGGGCCGTATCAGAGATGCGTTTCTTCAAAAGTACGCAATTATACGCACACACGTAGCAAGCCAACACCCACCAACACCAATGACACTCCCCTCTCACTTTACGTGTGTACTTATGTGCGTATATGTATGCCGTACGTGTGATTCTATGTAACCGCGCCCTCAAAGACTCATTTAAATGCCTCTCCCCACCCTCTTTCACATAACTTTTCAGGCACGTATTGCAACTCCGCCCATCCGTACGTATGTCCCCAAGTGCGATTCACATGTCCGTGCCTAAAGCACTTACATACGTATATTCTACGTTACTTACGTAAATATAGTTATTGCGCATGCAGTTAAAACGTACCTAAAAATACGCACGCAACTGCACGTAATAACAGATCTGTGAATACGGCCCTGGGTCCTTACTGAATCTGGGCACTCGTTTGAAAACCGGTGTGTATAGGCTGGGGCTTTGAGCTGGAATGCAGCAGCCTATTCACGTTTGCATGTTTTAAATGCATTTTTTTTTTTTTGACAATTTTTATTGCAGTCAAATACATGGTATACAGCAAAATTGAATTTACATATCCAAAAATCGACAATATCACATATGAAGAGAAAATTCACACATGTTATAGCAATAGACATTATTATACAACTTGCAATGTCAACATTCCTCCAATTAGCTTATATCAGTATACAATTAAGGAGCATCCATTTTCAACGTTGGATCTATTGTTATACCCCACAGTATTTCTTACTGATTACAGACATATATTACAATCTATACCATGTTGACTGCCCCCCTTTTCAATTTTCCATTTACCTTATTTGTTAACCTAACCGCTAACCATCTCTTAAGAACCCTAAACCTCAAACCTAAGCTTAAACTTAAACCCCTGTCAAGTCTGTCTGCCCCCTATTCATGTCGATATATGAATTCTTCTGGCGTCATTTTTTGCACCACCATATTAGAATCTATTACCCCAATAACCCACCAATGCAGTTATTCATCTTCATTTGCTTGAAGATCAAGTATATGTTTAGCAGTCTCCCATTGTCCCCATATTCTATCAAACTTTTCTCTTGAATTTCGTTTATCCATCACAAATCTCTCATGTTCCAATGTAACATTCACCAGTCTCACCCAATCTCTTACATCTGGAACTTTACATCCCATCCACGTCCTGGCGATACAAACCCCAGCCAAATCCCGCAATTGCAGTTCAAATATACAATCTTTAGGTGAATCCAATGAATATTGTACCCCGGTCTTTGCTATACAATCTCTTACCCCCTTCCAGAATTTTTGAATTTCTGAGCATTTCCATAAGAGATGTCAAAACGTGCAGCCGCGTGCCCCACACTTAGGGCAGCTATTCTTTTATCATATTTACAAAGTATGTGAGGATGCAAATAACAGCTATGTACAATGTATATTTGAATTTGCTGAAAGCGATAGGACGTAGAACATTTATGGGAGCTAGCCAATAAAGTACCCCACTCTTCCTCTTTTAATACCCCCAGGTCACCCTCCCAATTACTCCTAAGAGTTTGCACCTCTAGTTCCTGCGGTCCCGTTAATAGAACAGAGTATAGATATGAGATGAGCTTTCGTCTCCCCATTGCATGTAAAGTTTTCTTGACTTGAGATGGTATCAGAACTATGTTATTGAGAGAACCAAATTGTGCTAATATAGAATGTCGGAGTTGTAAATAGTGAAAGAAAAATTTGCGCGGAACCCGTTGTTAGCTGTCAGACTCTCAAAAGATACAAATATTCCATCCTGACTTACTTGTCCCACTGTAGTTACCTCATGTTTCTGCCACATAAGTCTACCCTCCAATTTTTTCAATTCACCCAACTTTTTGTTATTCCACAGAGGGGTCTCAGGGTCCAGCACCTCTTTCTTCACCGATTTAGATGCTCTATTCCAGATATTCTTTGCCTGCTTTACTATATCCGGACTACCCTTCGGATAGTTGCCCGCTAAAAGACTGCATAGAAGTATGTTCGTATCCTACCTGTTCAATAATATATCTGCAAATTGGGAAGCGCCATCCCTCCAGAGCTTCTAGCAAGGCATATTTTATTGAAGTTTATACAAGCTCTCTTGCCTGCCCATATCAAGGATATTATGAGACTACGCAATTTGGCAAAATAACTATTAGGAATATATATTGGAGAGTTAGCCACAACATACAACACCTTTGGCTGGATTATCATTTTAAGTAGACTAACTCTACCAAGTACTGACAGAGGGAGTCTCCTCCACACCCCGATCTTGCCTTGCAAGTATTCTAATTGTGGCACCAGGTTCAGGGGCAAAAAATCAGACATACAGTTAGTAATCTCAATTCCCAAGTATCGTATTTTATCAGCCCACTTCAATGGCGGGAAGGGAGGAGAATCAGTCGGCACAGCACCCCTAAGCGGAAGGACATGGGATTTATCCCAGTTAATGTACAACCCGGAAAAACCACCAAATTGTTTAACTATATCCAACAAAGCAGCAATAGCCGCATATGGGTTTGCCAAAAAAAGGAGAACATCATCAGCGTAGAGCGCTATCTTTTCCTCCCTACCTCCAACCATCAGGCCCTCCACCGCCGAAGTGTCTCTTATGCAGCAGGCTAGTGGCTCAATTGCCAAAGCAAATAAAGCCGGGGATAGAGGACAGCCCTGCCTGGTTCCCCTGTTTAATTCAAATGCCTCTGACGTAAACCCATTTACCAAAACCCTAGCTATTGGTGCATAATATAACAACCTTAGCCAGCCAATGAATGCCTCACCAAATCCCATCCTCCCCAAAACCGCCCATAAATATTGCCATTCAATGGAATCGAATGCTTTTCTGGCGTCCAAGGAGACTATCACTGGCATCTCGTACTCTGCATGTTTCAACTGTAAATGTGAATAAATGTGCGGAAAAATTACTTCACTGAAAGGGTGATAAGATAAGTGGAATATTCTCCCATCTGAGGTGGTTGAGGCCAATACAGTAGAACAATTTAAACATGCTTGGGATAAATATAAATTGAAACCCAAATTGAGGGTAAATAGGGTCTAGGGTCAGTATAGTTTTCAATAAACAAATGGGCAGACTAGATGGGCCATGTGGCTCTTATCTGCCGTCACTTTCTATGTTTCTATGTTTCTGTCTGCCCCTATCCATGTCAATGTATAAATTCTTCTGGCGCCATTTTCTGCATCACCATATTAGAATCTAGTGCCCCAATAATCCACCAATGCAGTTATTCATCTTCATTTGCTTGAAGATCAAGTATGTATTCAGCAGTCTCCCACCGTCCCCATATTCTATCAAACTTTTAAATGCATTTTTAACGTATTCGCTTTTGCTACAATGGAAGAAAACACCATAAAATGTAGAACGCTATTTAAAAATATGCCTGGTTAGAATGTGCGACAATACACTGCTATTCAGGCTTAAAAAGAAAATTACTGATGTGTAGTATGAAAAGAAATGTGTTTAAAAATAAATAATTGATGCTTAAATCTAACCTTTTATATTTTTAGTATATGTTGTTCTGATTTTTTAATACACATAGGGCCATGTAATGCTTGCAAATGGACTTTGTTTAACACTTACACCAGCGCCTGAGCTAGTGCAAAGTTTTTTTTTAGAAGCACAGGGACTCAATGAGTAGCTCTTATGTCTCACATCGCTGAAGTCATGAGTTTGATTCCCAGACTAGGCCCGATCTGTGTAGAGTTTGTATGTTCTCCCTGTGTCTGTAGGAGTTTCTTCTGGGTGCTCTGGTTTCCGCCCACACTCCAAAAACTTATTACTGCATAAATTAACCTGTATGTCTGTGTTTGAGAGTTTAGACTGTAGCTCCAATAGGGCAGGGACTGATGTGTGAAATATTCTCTCTGTAAAGTGCTATGTAATCTAATAGCAATATATAAAAATCTGTTAATAAATAAGTACAGGGGAACAGGGCACTTGCCATAAACTGCTTGCTTTCTAATTTAAATATATACCCCATTCCTCTAGTGTGGCGCACACGGGTAACCTCGTGTCTTGCTTTCTGTGTGCACTCCTTTTATGCACATGCGCAAATAAAAAATAGGTATAAGATCAGCTCCATAAGTCCTGGGACTCCCTGCACCTCTCTTGCGTACTGCAGGGGGTGACAACTTTCCTTAAGGCCACATGTAGCTGACATATTTTGCACCACTGGAAAAAACTTAAAATAATGTCATGTTCACCTCTCTGAATTTTATTGCTAACATATAACTAAAATATCTGTATGTTACAGGAACAATTGCTGCTCTTTGAGAAGGTAACTCCGTTTTTTGTGAAAAGCAATTTATATGATATGAGTTAGCACTAAGAGTTCTAATTAGTGCGGAGGAGGATTTCATTGCCTCTACTTTAATGTCTGACAGGTGATTAACTCTGATCTGAAGTATCTGCATTTACTTGTTCTGATTTAAAGAAGTAGAGGCAGTGTAATTCACATACTTTTGTGCAGTAAACAGTGCAATTGATGCCATTTATTTCTACTTCATAAGTACATAAGTAAACATAAGGTAAAACAAAAAAAAAGAACAACAGATCACTAAACTTAGTCTCCGTCCCTTGTAATAGTTTATATTCCAGGTAGTAAGGCATCAAGGGCGGATTAGGAACTTAAAATGTCCCTTGAAAAAAAAATCTGCAAGGGGCCATGTGTAGACAGGATTAACTATTGGTGGAAAAAATATGTAAACTGGATTAGAACAGAATAAAGAACGTACTGATAAGAATTTCAGAGAGATCCAATAAAGAGATTTATGCAATGCACTCAAGTGACCACCATCCAAAACATACAGCATCCTAGTGACTACGGGCCTGATCCAGACCTACGACCGCAATCGCCCGCGAGCGTAGCGTACGTTCGCCCGGGCGTATAAACTTTCACGCCCATAACACTCCCATTGATTGTACCTGCTTACGGCGGCTGAACCCTAGCCTAAGATTTTCCAGCGTACGTGCGAATTTTCGTACCGATACGCTGGTCGTACTGGGCTTAGCACGCCCATACTGTACAATTTAAATGGCTATCCCCGCCTCTGTGTAGTAACTCGAGCGTCCAGACTATCGTCATACAAAACGCACGCCCCTTGAGCGAAAAATACGCTGAAAATACGCTCGCTGTACGCTCATGTCCTTCGGTCGACTGGAAGTTGTCATACTGCACATGCGTAGTGCGTTTTTTTTCACGAATTTTCGCTTACGATCGGCGAACGATCGCTTGCGGCCGTAGCTCTGCATCAGGCCCTACCACCCAATACATACAGTATCTTAGTGACTACCACCCAATAAATACAGCATCCTAGTGACTACCATCCAATACATACAGCATCCTAGTGACTACCAACCAATACATACAGCATCCTAGTGACTACCAACCAATACATACAGCATCCTAGTGACTATCACCCAATACAGCATCCTAGTGACTACCAACCAATTCATCCAGCATGCTAGTGACTATCACCCAATACATACAATATCCTAATGATCTCCATTCTATACAGACATTATTTTATCAACCACCACTCATGACAGTCAACATCCTAGGTTCCTTTAAATAAAAAAGGAGCTGCTGAATGGCCTCCAGAGGCCACCGGCATACCTGGAAAATTCCCTGTATGTCCTATCGCCAATCCGCCCCTGAAAGTACCTTAAAGTGTATAAGGGTTTCTAGCTCCACAGTGTTCACCATGTACACTCATTACATCACCAAACCCCACCCATCCTTAGTAACACTATGGATAACTTTATTGATAGGCAGGGAGGCAGGACTTCAGACAGTGATTTGCATTAAATGATTAAAAGATTTCTCCTGCTGTCCTAGGATACAGGGAGGAATGATTGAATATCAGGAGTCTCTTAGACATTCCAGGAGAGTCATCCACTATGTCAACTAATATGAAACTTACTAGTCAATTTGTAAAAAACATATGCTCATCAGAAATGATCCATGGGGCTGATCCAGAGATGATACAAGTGTAGACCTGAGCAATGCCATGTTGAACTGCAACAGGAGGCTAATTTATATTGTGAAAGCAGAATAAGAATTAAGAAGTGAAGTTTCTTAGTTTAACTTTATTTTATAGTTTAAACATAAAGCTATGCAGTATGTGAGATCTATGTGCAAACGTAAAAAGTATTTTCCCTGTATGCAAAATATTTAAAATTAATTAATATCCCTTACTTTACAAAACGGTTTAGCCGAGCTGTACACTTACACCTGCTTTCCCTTACTCCCAAACTCTGAATCAGAGCCTTATCCGGAGCGTGAAAAATAAGAGGAAAATTGGTGGAAACCAGAGCTCTAAGTAAGGGGGTGTTACATGCCGCCGCACCATGCGACATGAAACTTACTTGCCTTCTTCCTCCTGGTCTCCCGCGGCGTCATCCGATGCGTGCCTGTGAAGGCACGTGTCTGTGTCCTCTGAGCGCCGCTGTTAGTTCCTGGGCGCGCTATGGGGAACGTGTTTATTGGCATCCTCATGGCTGAGGACAGCCAATCAGGTGTCAGGGGGCTGTAAATTTTCATTCTCTTCTATTAATTTAAAAAGTCCATACTGCCACTTCTA
>WWET01001616.1:97011-107228 GCA_011038615.1 Limnodynastes dumerilii
AATTACTTCACTGAAAGGGTGATAGATAAGTGGAATAGCCTCCCATCTGAGGTGGTTGAGGCCAACATAGTAGACCAGTGTAAACATGCTTGGGATAAATATAAGGAGATCCTAAATCTCAAACTAAATTCAGGGTAAATAGGGTCAGTATAGTTTTAAATAAACAACTGGGCAAACTGGATGGGCCATGTGGCTCTGATCTGCCCTCACATTCTATGTTTCTATGGGCCTGATCCAGACCTACGACCGCGAGCACCCGCGAGCGTAGCGTATGATCGCCCGGGCGTATAAACTTTGACGCCCACGACACTCCCATTGATTGTACCTACTTACGGCGGCTGAACCCTACACTAAGTTTTTCCAGCGTACGTGCGAATTTTCGTACCGATACGCTGGTCGTACGGGGCTTAGCACGCCCATACTGTACAATTTAGATGACTATCCCCGCCTCTGTGTAGTAACTCGAGCGTCTGGACTCTCGTCGTACAAAACGCACGCCCCCGGTTTTACGCTCCCGACCGGCGTACGCTCACTTGCGGCCGTAGGTCTGGATCAGGCCCTTTGTCTCTCCACAGTTTGTGTGTGTGTGTCTCTCCACAGTTTGTGTGTGTATGTCTCTCCACAGTTGTGTGTGTTTCTCCACAGTTTGTGTGTGTGTGTATGTCTCCACAGTTTGTGTGTGTGAACCACAGTTTGTGTATGTGTGTATGTCTCCACAGTTTGTGCGTGTCTCTCCACAGTTTGTGTGTGCGTCTCTCCACAGTTTGTGTGTGCGTGCCTCTCCACAGTTGTGTATTTTTGTGTGTGACAATAGTTATGTGTTTTGTGTGTGTGCCAATAATTATGTACTTTTGTGTGTGTGTTTAAGTGACAATAGTTATGTGTATTTGTGTGTGACAATAGTTGTGTTTTACAATAGTTGTGTGTGTGTCAATAGTTATGTGTGTTTGTGTTTGTGACAAGTTATGTGTGTGACAATAGTTATGTTTATTTGTGTGTGACAATAGTTGTGTGTGACAATAGTTATGTGTGTGACAAAAGTTATTGTGTATTTGTATGTGTGTGACAAGAGTTAATGTGTATTTGTGGGAGTGTGTGTGTCAGTGTCAGTCATGGTTCTGTATTGTGTAATGCAGGGGTATATATACATATTACATACCCTCCAACTGTACCTATTTAGCAGGTACAGTACCTTTTTTTTAGTGGTCTGTACCGGCTAATATGGCACTTGTACCAGATTCTGACCCAGCAGTTCCCTCTCCCCTATACTCACCTTCTAGCCTAGAAACATCTGATCTCTATAGCAGAGCTGCAGGGATAGACTGCTATAGCACTGCTATAGTGACAGGACCCTCTCCTGTGAGTTCTAAGCTCATACAATAAGGTGTAAGGTGTAAAATAAAAATAGATTAAAGCCCCTTCTCTGGACAAGCCAAACCCACTTCATGGACACGCCCCCCAGGTGTACCGATTTTCCATTAAAAAATGTTGGAGGGTATGATATTCCGGCTCCTTGAGATTTCAACGGTAACTTTGCTGTCCATCCCTTCCTTGTATGTCTGTACTGTATAGTATATTATTATGTACTATGCTGTCTATCTCTGCCCTGAATCTCTGTACTGTATATTATTATGTACTATGCTGTCCATCTATGTCCTGTATGTCTGTACTGTATATTATTATTTATTATGCCATCTATTCCTTCCCTGTATGTCTGTACTGTATATTATTATGTACTATGCTGTCTATCCCTACCCTGTATGTCTGTACTGTATATTATTATATACAGTGCTGTCCATCCATGCCCTGTATGTCTGTACTGTATATTATTATATAATGTGCTGTCCATCCCTGCCCTGTATGTCTGTACTGTATGTTATTATATACTGTGCTGTCCATCCCTGCTCTGTATGTCAATACTATATATTATTATGTGCTATGCTGTCCATCCCTTCCCTGTATGTCTGTACTGTATATTATTATGTACTATGCTGTCCATCCCTGTCCTGTATGTCTGTACTGTATATTATTATGTACTATGCTGTCCATCCCTGTCCTGTACATTGTGCACATTTTGCCATTGACTATGAGGATGCTGCTCTCATGCCGTTGTGAGACTATGCAAAAAGCATAGGTGTTCTAGAAAGATCTTGGGGGCAAAAGTGATCTGTGAAGGGGGACCGTTGGGTGTCAGTTGGCGGCAGCGGTAGTGGGAGTAGGAGTGACGGTGGAGCAGATTGGGAGAAAGTGTGTCAGTAGGGGTGAAAGGAAAAAGTAACATTAAAGCAGGCTAAAGAGAGTGACATAGCAGAAAGAGATGGAGAGACAACGGAACAGATTAGGAGAGGTGTCAGCAAGAAATGGGAAGGCAGACCGAGAAAGAGAGGTGTCTTTGACGGTGAGAGAAGAGGTGATGGTGGAGGGGATCGAGAAAGAGAGGTGTCGTTGGCGGTGAGATAAGAGGTGACGGTGGAGCGGATTGAGGGAGAGAGGTGGTGGTGGCGGTGAGAAAAGAGGTTACATTGGAGTTGGTGAGAGGGAGAGAGGTGGCGTTGGCAGTGAGAAAAGAGGTAACATTGGAGTTGGTGAGAGGGAGAGAGGTGGCGTTGGCGGTGAGTAAAGAGGTTACATTAGAGTTGGTGAGAGGGAGAGAGGTGGCGTGGCGGTGAGTAAAGAGGTTACATTAGAGTTGGTGAGAGGGAGAGAGGTGGCGGTGAGAAAAGAGGTAACATTGAAGTTGGTGAGAGGGAGAGAATCATCGGAGATCTGTTTTGGAGATAGAAAGTTTGTGAGGAAAACAACAGAGAACGATAAAGAGGACATCAGAAGTTTACAGGAGAGAGTGAGGTGAAAGAAACAATGGGAACAAATGGAAGTGTTCATTTAAATGGGACTTCGCTTGTTACAATTGCATTTGTTTCTCCTAATATAAGGACACAAACTTGCTTTATTAAATACATTTGTTAAATGATTGTATTTATATATGAATTCATTGTTTTATTGTGTGCTGATTTATTTAAAAGTAATTTAATGATAATTTTTTTAAAGTTAATTACTAAAAATATTGTGATTGAGGAAGAGGAGGTTACAGATATTGGAGTGGATCCAGACCTACGTTCCCTTTCTGTTTCAATGGGTAGCGTGATTACTACGCACTCATCTAGTCACTCCCCTTGGTCGTACATACTTTTGTCGTTTTACGCTTGCCAAACCCTACCTTAACTTTTCCTAGCGGAACTCCTGTTGGCTGTAATGGCTACATGCACTTACGCGCCTAAGGACACCCATACTGTACGATATAAATGCTGTTCTGGATCTTGGCCAATGATTGTATCATTTTTGTACATTTTTCTTGATCTTGTAAGTTATTGATTATTTCACACAGTGATTGATTAATGATTCTCTCGCTTCCAGGTAAACAATTGTTTAGTATATGGTCAACAGGCACAAATATACGATATACTATAAAATTGTTTACCTGGATGCAGGAGAATTATTAATCAATCACTGAGTGAAATAGTCACAGTCTTTCCCTATCGTGGACACCAGGTTATGAGTAGTGCAATCCTCCTAAAACAATACAATTAACTGGTTTATCTTTGCATGTGCTCAATTGTTTGAAAACCATATAATATGAAGCATTGCATTCAGTGATAAGTTTACTGTGATTTTAATGTGTTTTATTGTGAATTAAATTGCATTAACAGGTTTTCCGGTCCCTATCTTTTATTAAAACCAACACAAGTAGAAATCTTTTTTATTTTTATTAACTATGTAACCAAAGTACATAGAGGATGAGAGGAATGAGAGGAAAGTTACTGCAGGGCAAAACCATGTTTTCAGGGGAGTCATATTTCATCTGTTGCAAACAGTATTAGAGTTGAGAGGTGATGTTTTCTATCCCAAGTCTAAATAACAGTGTGATAGTAAAGCTGGTCAGTATCTGTGTGCAGTAACCAATTCAAAAATATATCCCTGCATGCAAAGAATCCAGTTAACTTGACTCCCCCTGGAATCAACATGGTTTAGCCCAGAAGTAACTTTTCTCTCTTATTTTCAATCTCTGAATCTGGTCCATAGTTGATGATGTTGAAATAAGTTCAACCTATTAGGGATCTCTAAATTTAAAAAGATCAGGGTTGCTGACTTTTTAAGAGGGAAGCCATTGATGTATGTAAGGGACGGGGCTTAATGACCAAATTTATGCAAATTGCGTCATTAAGCCCCGTCCCTGTCAATCACTATTGTGATCTCTAGTGTTCTAGGGAGTGGGCGGGGCTTGATTACATCAAGTCCCGCCCATGCCTAGTAACTCTAGGGATTACAATAGAGTTTATTAGGGGGTCGGGACTTGCGGGAGATTTGCCAGCTCTCCCAGGATACCGGGAGAAGTGCCCAAATTTCGGGAGTCTCCTGGATATTCTGGGAGAGTGGGCACTCTTGAAAAGATGAAGCAACCTCCAATCTCTTTAAATCCCTCATGATCCAAGATGGCAGTCCTATTACTCCCAGAATACAGGTCCTGGTAAACCTGGAACCCCTTTTGTTCAAAAAAATTGTCTAACTCTTTCTTAAACATAATACACAAAATGAAAGTTGCTTAGATTTATTTATAGGTTAAACAGGTGTATGTAAGGCCCGGGGGTAATCTGCTATAAACCGAAACAAAGGAAAGGAAATGATAAACACTGCCATTACCCTGTTACAGATTATACCATTCTATCTATAACATAAAACACAGAAATGTCTGTTACACATCACATCAAATATATGATTTTTATTCAATTGTCTTTGTTCTTCTTCCTTTGTCAGCCAAGTATTAAATTTAGGTATGATTGCAATTCCATTTCTATGTATTATTCCTACCATTTGTCCCTCTCTAGCAAATACTAAAGAAAAGAAAGTGTTTAAAAACTCTGCTTTTTCCTAATCATCATTAATCAATCCAGCCTTCTCACTTCTTAAGGGTCCTATATTGTCTTTTCTGATCCTTCTTGCTATTTATATACCTAATATTTGTCTTACTTTCTTTTGGAAATTACTTTGCAAACAGCATCCCAGTCTATGCACTTTATAGCCTCCTTTAACATATTAAAATTTGCCTTTCTGAAATCCTAGTTAATTCCTTATACTGTTGCTTATGGGAACTAATTTCAAATGAGAGCATATTATTTATGATCACTGTTTCGCAAGTACTCCCTTACTTAAATATTTGATAGACCGTCTACATTATTTGTTATTATTAAGTCTCAATGGGCCTGATCCAGAGCTACGGCCGCCGTCGCTAGTACGGCGGCCGGAGCTGGAATGAGCATACGCATGAGCATTTGTACATAAGTCACAATCATAATGGTCAGTTTAGTCCGTGATCGTATATATGGTAAGCGTATATCATCCTTGGTACGCTCGAGCGTATTTCCGCTACATTACGACCATCCATAGTACGCTTACCATCGTTTGGACGATGTCTAACGACCGATAGGTGGGTGTGGTTTCATACGTACGATCGCTTGAGCGGTCGTATTTTTGTGTCTGGGACGCTCATGCGTATTATCGATAGCGTAGCTCTGGATCAGGCCCGAGATGAGTAAATCCCAGGGGGAAATGGGGGAGGGGACGGAAAAAGACATGATAAAATGCGAGCTGGATAGTAGTACCAATGGATCTACGTAGTGTGGGGATTGAGCTAAGGAGAGAGGGGAGGTGAGAGGAGCACATCAAAGAGGGGGGAGAGCTCTGGAAAAGGGTATCCTCTACTATCCACAGTATCCAGAATTCCCAGGAAGGTCCCCCCAACCTGGTACTAACTGGGCCTTCGCCTGCTTAACTTCCAAGATCGGACGGGTTTGGGTGTTACCAGGCTGGTGTGACTGTGGATAGTAATGGGAGAATGGATAACTCAAAGAAACCATTTAAGCTCGAAATCCAAGTTAAGGCCACCCGGATCCAAAGTCCCCAACTCAAAAATAAGCCTCATCTCAGTCTTAGCTAGGTGGGTGAAAATGTCCTTCTTTTGACAATTCTCTCCAAGAAGCTTAATCCTCACGCACGATTTCAGAAATTTGGGACTGCATTGATGAGCAGTCTGAAAGTGGGCGGAGACTGAGTAGGTGAGAACCCCGTTCTTAATATTGCGGAGATGTTCCGCCCACCTGGTCTTGAGGGCTCTACTCGTTCTGCCCACATATTGTATCCGCATGTGCATTCTAAAAGGTAGATGCAGTGATGAGAATTATAGGTGATAAATTAATTTATCTTGAAATTTCTACCATTGCTGGTGGAGATAAGTCTATCTTTTTAGTAGATAGATTCGGACAATTCTTGCACATAGCGCACATGCCACACCGATAAAACCCTTTATTTCTAATGGGGTTCCTCTGGATGGGGGCAGCAAAGCTGGATCTAACCAAAGTGTCTTTAATATTTGGGGCTTTTTTGAAGATAACTTGAGGTTTTTCAGTCAAGATAGGGGCCAAATCTGAGTCTTGAAGTAAGATGTGCCAGTGTTTGTTCATAATCCTTCTAATGTCTTTATGACTGTTTGAAAATTGGGTGATAAATGGGATGCCTTTCCTTTTTCTCGACTTAGATTGTCCTTGAACCAGAAGAGTATCCCGGTCCGTATTAAGGACCTCCTCTGCAACGTGGTCAAGTTTGTGGGAATCATAACCTTTTTGATGAAACTGTTCTTTCATCCCTTCTATCTGTTGTAAACACACTTCTCTACTGGAACAGTTCCTTCTGAGTCGTTGGAACTGTCCTTTGGGAATGTTATCTAACCAAGGGAAGAAGTGGTTGCTGGTAGTTGGGATGAAGGAATTGGTGGCAGTGGATTTGATGAAATTCCTGGTATGTATTTGATTGTCCTGGATATAGACAGTTAAATCCAAAATGTCTACCTCCACCTCACTGCTCTTATAAGTGAGGATAATATCTTTGTCATTGGGATTGAGCTGTTCACAAAACAGTGATAGTTCCTCATCTGACCCTTTCCAAATAAAGATGATATCATCGATGTACCTCTTCCATAGGGCCAGGTTTGCCTCTGCTGTTCTAATGGCGGTTTCTTCTCAAACCACCATAAAGATATTAGCGTAGCAGGAGGAAAACCTGGTCCCCATGGCGGTGCCCTGAAGTTGTAAATAGAAAGAGTCCTTGAAGTGGAAGTAGTTATTGGTAAGTATGAACCTGATGCCATCTAATAAAAATTGCTGAAAATCTTTATCATACTCAGATTGTCCTAGGAATAGTTCTACCGCTGCCAAACCATCCGTGTGTGAGATGATAGTGTACAATGAACTAACATCGGCTGTAACTTGTTTATACCCTGGTTCCCACTTGATTTCCTTAAGGATACACAGTATGTCCCTGGTGTCTTTTAGGTATGACTTGATTTTCGGCATGAAATTTTGTAGGTGATGGTCAATAAATGAAGAGAAATTAGCAGAGATGGAATCTGTTCCGGCGACTATAGGTCTACCGGGGGGGGGACAATGAACTAACATTCATTTGGGGTGGGGGGGTTGGAGAGACTTTTATGGACCTTAGGTAGGATGTAGAGGGCCTATACCGATGGTTCCTCATTGAAGATATAGGTCATTACTTCCCTAGTGATGATACCCTTTTCAAATGCCTGGGTTAATAGTTGTTGAAGGCTCACTTGTAGTTTATCAGTGGGATTGGACTCAAGATGTTTATAGGTGATAGTGTCACTATGTTGGCGCTCTATCTCTTTTTGGTAGTCAATGGTATTAAGGATGACTATTCCTCCCCCCTTGTCAGCCGGTTTGATTATAATGTTTTCATTTTTCCTAAGGTTTTCTAGGGCTATCTTTTCTTTTTTAGTAAGGTTAGAGGGTTTATGGCGGGATATAGAATTGGACATCTCACCAAGATCCCTTAGAACTAATTTTTTAAAAGTCTCCATCAACGGGCCTTTTTTGTGTTTGGGGAAGAAGGTAGAATTCCCTTTAAATTGCTTAATAGTGTGGCTATCAACTTCATTACCGTCCTGTGCGAGAGTAGAGGAATCTGGAGAGACAGATGTATCCTCTGCAAAAAATTTTTTGAGACAAAGACATCTTGTAAACTTTTGGATATCCAAAAATAGTTGGAAGTTGTCACTAGAGTTAGAAGGGGCAAATTTAAGACCCTTGGACAGGACGCTGTTTTCTTCATGAGTGAGGGTGTAGTCACTCAGGTTAAAGATAGTAGCAATCTCTGTCTTCGGCATCTCTTCTGACTGTGTATTGCTATCCTTTCTAAGTTTTTTTACGTTCTTTGAGTTTGTTCCTATGATGTTCCCTCTTGATCTTTTTATTGCCCCCCCTTTTTCCCCTAGTTCTGGGGTTTCTGGTGTTAATCACCGGAAAAGAGGGGACATGAAGGATGGTTAAGGGAATCTGGTTCTCCTCCGGTCTCTGTCTAAAAAAGGAGTTCTGAATTCATCCTCCCTCAGAGACTCATACCTATTATGGAGGGGGATATGGAAAGACTCTCTGTGTGGGATTGGTTGAGGGGGATATCTCCTTGGTGTTTTGAACCAGTCATCTTGCCTGTCATACCACCTATCATCCCACATCGGCCTAGGTGATCTGAAGGGGGTTCTGTAGTGGTGGGTACGTGGATCAAACCTATCTTGATGGTAAACCCCCCTTTTATAGGGAAAGGGGTGGGGTTTTTTCCTCAGAGGGGACCTTCTTGGATTGTAATGATCGTTCTTTATTATAGGCGATCTCCTTGAGGTGGGGTTATAATATTGAGGGTGTCTTGTAGGGTGTCGTGATCTAGGTCCCTGTCTTCTAGGTTCCGGATTCTGTGGGGGTCTATTGTTAGGTAGAAGGGGGGCGGGAGGGAGATTAGGTGGTGGGGTAGGGTAATAGTTCCTAAAAAACTCTATCTCCATTGGACTCCATTTTGATCTACCCCGTCCCTCATAAATTTACCAAACTTACGGTTAATAATTTTCTCCTCATTCTTCCTGACCCTATTGTTTATGTTGGATTCAATGTCCTTGAATTCCTCTAAATGGGAGAAAGGTGCTAGTTTCCCTTGTAATTCTTCTATATGCCTTTTAGTTTGGTTGAGAACTGCTCCTCTTTCTTTTATAATTTCCATTAGAGTCAAAGAACATTTTTCCAATTTGATTCTATTTCTCATGGAAGGACTGATCGTTAACCTCAATTGAGCCTACCTTATCTATAGTCAAGCCTTTGGGGACTATTTTTTCTGCATAATACTTCTCAAGGCATGCTACCTCCCACCAGATATGGCTTTCTTTTAGAAGTAGGCCCTCTAGTTTGGATAGCATCCTTTTGAAGTTATTGTCACCCTTGCCTCCAATCATTTGGGGTTCATTAAAAATGCCCTGTAATCTTAATTGTCTCTCGTTCCTCCATGACAACATGTTGGGAAGGTAGGAATAATGTAAAAGAGGTTTTTGTGACAATTAAATGTCAATTTAGTGGAAACAACAACACTTAGGTAGGGGTATAGACAGAATAAAAACGGTGGTAGTACAGTGTGGATAGGTCCGTATCGGGGGGAATAAATAGATGATGGAAATCGGAAAAAATATGGTTATGTTATACATACATGAATAAAATAAAATAAAAATACACCAAAAGGGACAAGGGACTAAGAAAGCTGTTGTCTGCTCCCTAAGGTAGATGAATTTTAAGACTGACAAAGGTGGGTATAAGGAGTGACAGCGCTGGCTACACTGCTGCTGCTGCTCAGGAGCCCCAAGGGTGATCTACAAAGACCCTTGATATATGCAACCAAAGACAAGAGGGGGGTGGGGCTGCTGATTCAGCGCTGTGTCAATAGAATGGGTATAAAAATAGGGACTAAAATAAATATTACGAGTAAATAAATGGATGTAATTGTATGAGGATTACTAACAACAATTGATGACTGAATAAAATATGATAAAATATAGTATGAATAGTTATAACAATGAATTACTAAACTCAATAGAAGACAACTAGTAATGAAAACCAACGTGTAGGAGAAAAATTTACAATAATGCAGACCGATTAATAATTGAGTAATATATGATACAAATATGATAAAGATGATGATTACAATGAACCACCTGAATTAATAGAAGACAAAGTAGCTGAATCAATATACTAAAAATATAAAAGACAACCATAGGACATATTCAGACAAGAGCAAGCAATTGGCCTTCTCTTGCCCCCCCCCCTCCTCCCCAT
>WWET01001616.1:128419-143845 GCA_011038615.1 Limnodynastes dumerilii
CCTTGCAGGTACTAAAGCTGTGGACAAATCGGATGCATTTGTGTATGCTGAGGGGGAAGACAGAGAGGATCCTGACATCCTGATCACAAAGTTTGAAGAAATCTGCCTGCCTGTAAAGAACATAATCATGGACAGACCCACTTTCAACACTACAAATCAAAAGGGAGATGAATCCATACAGTCCTATGTATCCACACTGCAATTGCTGGCAAAGAGGTGCGACTTTGGTGTTCTCACAGATGAGCTCATTCGTGACAGAATTGTATGTGGAATACGCAGTGACAAAGTACGTGCACACCAGGGAATTGAGAAAAAACGCCAAGGTCATGGCTGCCATTTCGTGCCAATCTATCCTATGTAGGAACTGCGCTTCACAGCCCCCCCCCCCCCCTTGATAGACAACGCTGTCCCAAATACGACAAGCGGTGTAATTCTTGTGGGAAATGGAACCATTTTGCTAGATGTTGCCAGTCCAAGAATTTAAACCCCTTAAAACGACAGCCCGAGTAACAGTACAGCTGCTCGCCACGGCTGTACTGTTGAGACTGAGCAACAGTTGGAATCTGTCCGTACAATAGTCTGTGATAGTGTGGATCACATTGCTGATAGGGGCAAAATATTCAACAAATTAAGAGTACAGCGCACAAATAACATGGCGAGTCAAAATAGATTCGGGAGCAAAGTGTAACGTCATGTCCAAGACACAGCTACAGGAATTAGACCCCACGGCACAGATAAACCACCATGAAAAAATTAACCTGGTGGCCTATGGTGGTCAGATTATCAGAACTCTGGGCACTGCTAAGCTAAACTTCACGCGTGCTGAACTGTTGTTCCACATTGTGAATCACAACGTTAAACCACTGCTGGTTTTTCCTGACAGCATCAAGTTGGGTCTGCTGAAATTAGGGCCTGAGGTACACGCGGTCCAGATAGATGTTCTGGAGATATAGAACTTTCAGGACTTATTTGACTGTAGCGCTATTGGGAAACTACTGGTGTATCACATGCGACTTGATGAATCCTGAATCAGTGACACCAACTGTCTGTGCCCCCAGGCGGGTACCTGTCGCAATGAAAGACCGAGTCATTAAAGAGCTACACAGAATGACTCATCTAGGTGTCATTGCCCCCATAGAAGGCGCTGTTATGACCATATCATCCACTTTGGACCATTGAGCAAGTGATTGCTAACATGCCAGGTGCTAAGTTCTTCAATACACTGGATGCAAAGTGTGGCTTCTGGCAAATCCCTCTTGACAGAGCTTCATCTTTACTCACTGCCTTCATGACCCCAAACGGGTGCTATGTCTTCCTTCGGATGCCCTATGGAATCACCACTGCAGCGCTGCATGGAACAACCGTTTTCAGGTTACCCGTGTGAGATTATTGTTGACGACATCCTGGTGTGGGGCCGCCCCAGAGAAGAACATGATCAGCATCTGCATCGTGTACTCAAAAGGGCCTGTGCATTAAACCTCAAGTTAAACTCTGACAAATGTAAATTCTGATTTACAGAGGTTGCATACGTGGGTCAAGTGCTCACCAGTGAAGGTGTTAAACTGGACCCAAACAAAATCACTGCAATGCAAAAAATCCGGCTTCTGACACCATGTAAAAGTGTGTGCGAAACAAGAAGGAAGACACTTTTGGTGCTGTAACAATAGGTCTTTACTCCTCAGACTCTGCTAACAAACTGAACTGCACAGTCACCAGACAGGAAGTGAAACCCACACAACCTCTGACCTCACATCCTGTACTGGTGAAACAGACATGCATCTACAATATCATTGTCCAAACACCCAGACAAATAGAAAATGTGTATTAGAATCAGGTGTCTATTTCAGCGAGTTCCAAATAGGGACAGGCGGCAGAGGGATAAGGTTAAGGTTAGGCTTAATTACAGCTCGGAATCTGGTCCTGTATCACTTCCACTGTTCAATGAAGTAACTCACAGCACTGTGTCGCAGTGGGTAGGGCTTGATGTCAATTGCAGTATTGTGGCTCCCCCCATTTCTTCCCAATGCTATTATCCTGGAGTTGTATAAAGTTGACAAGCATGATTCAGTCCTTAAACTGAAATACATAAAAGCGAATAAATAACATATTTCATATCCCAAATCACATCCAATAAACACAAGTAATGATGTAAGTTCAAGAAAATATTTATTTACAAACATTTAAAAAGTATTTTACACATTTGAACAAATATAACAAAAAACAATCCAATGGCCTCCTACATACATAATGTTTCTAAATTCACTTAAATACAGTATATTATTGTGGTAAAGATAATGAAAAACGTTTGTCAGAGACATTGGAAAAAAAAATTCTTAGCACAAAGAGATCTTGATTAGCACTTACTGTGCTCAAGCTGTAAAAATATTGATAAGGTCAATATCAAAATAAATCGTGTCTGTTTGATAAGATATATTTGATTCTAATAACAAGCAAATATTATGACATTAAAGAAATGATTTGTATAAAGATGATCTCACATGAAATGTAGGCATTTGTTACAATTAGCGTTGTTATGGGGTGTGGTACGCATTGTCTTTCCATTAGCAGAATATTTAATTTGAAACCCGTCAGATTGACTTTTGTAATCTGGATGGGAGAGAAAGACGAGAGGAACAGGGAAAAGAATTTAAAGGCGCTGAGGGGGGAGCAGCAGGGAGAGACGCAGGAGCGGGGAGAAGGTAAGGAACTGATTTTTTTTAAATGTGAAAGGGTTACAGTGTGGAAGGGTTACAGTGCAGACATATAGTTATATATAGTTCACAGCATGATAGCCCTGCTGACGTAACATCGTTTTTATTGAACACTTTTAGCAACGATACAGCCAAAATGATGGTGTCAGCTTCATCACTGTTCAATTTGCGATTGACTAAAACCATTCTATTTTTGCTTTGTTAAAATAGTTGGAAGAGTCTCAACGAAGACAATTACAAAACTCAAGATATATGTGATATAAGAAGCTGTCATAATTACATTTCTAGCGTTATTGAACTCATTACTAGTTCTATACCAATGTCTTCTATTACATTATTTGACAGATGACACAGAAAAGTTTGTCAGGAAGAACCGTGATTGAAATGGCCTGTTCTAAATCATCTGAATCCGGCATCTCCGGAATGTGGAGCAGGAGTGAAAGGTGCATATCGTCACCTGTGAGAGGGGTGCATGCAGGCAGAGAATATACTCTTTACAGCACACACTTTCTCAACAGCTTTATTAAAACTTTAATTTAGAATTGAGATAAAAACCCCCACATCTCAACCTTAATTCTGTTTACACATTTTAAATTTGCCTCCACCTGTAGTTCAACAAGGTTTTTCGACGTGTATATTTGCTCTTTTTCTGATGTTTCTTCCAACCTTGGACAGGTAACATATATTCTCTTGTAGTGTAAATATTAATCTGTCATTTTTATATTCAATTATTGATGGATTAGGGGAATTGTGTGTGCATGCTTCATAAGCAAGTACTATATAAACGCAAAAAATAAGCCATGCCAATTAATATATTATATGCCACAGTTTGTGTGGTGAAGGAGAACTTTTTATTATTTGTCAGTCATTAGGAAAATATAAATTTGCTTTATTAAACATTTATAACAAACTATACGTTTAATAAAGCAAAGATTATGAATGATTAAACGTATATTTGTATTTTCCTTTAACTAAGTAAAAGTAAATGTACCATAATCAATAATGAAAAACATATATCCTCACATTGGGCCTGATCCAGAGCTACGAAAATTCGCACGACGGGCGAATGCGAACGTACGCTCGGGCGTATCAACATGCACGCCCCTAACACTCCCATAGTAAAGTACCTGCTTATGGCGGCTATACCCTACACTGGGTACGACCGTCGCCCGTACGAAAATTCGCAGAAAATACGCTGAGCGTACGGGCTTAGCACGCCCATACTGTACAATTTAAATGGCTACCCCCGCCTCCCTGTAGTAAAACGGGCGCCCAGCCGACCATCGTAAAAAAAATACGCCCAGCGAGCGAAAAATACGCTAACGATACGCCCGCTATTCGCTCATGACGCTCGGGCGACCGGAAGCTGTCATACTGGGCATGCGCGTTGCGAATTTTTAGCCGAATTTTCGCTTACGATGAGCGTACGCTCGCTTGCGGTCGTTGCTCTGGATCAGGCCCATTGGGTCTAATTCTCATGTAATAAAGTTATGGGACTAACACAAGCTTCTTGCATAAGCCCCCTAAAAAATCACATGTGAGCATGTGCGTGTCAGATGTAAATCTACGGATCTTCTAGCATAAGTATCTCAGTTCTGTACGCTGGAAAATCCGTTAGCGGGGGGAGGGGGGACGCGGCACTAAACCTAATCCCTGTGAAACAGGAATGCTAATTAAGCGCTGGGGGCAGCGATCAGCAGTTCCACGCAGATCCATGTAAAGAAATGAAGGTAGGGTTCTGGACACGTATGTGAGAGGGGAGTAACAGGGAAATGCACTCCTCTCTTTCATGCGAACTCCAGGGGCTAGATTTACTAAGCTGCCGAAAAGGAAATTGGAGATGTTTCCCATAGCAACCAATGAGATTCTACCTCTCATTTTCCTTTTACATACTAAAGAATGTCAGCTAGAATCTGATTGGTTGCAATGGGAAACATTTCCACTTTTCTTTTCCGCAGATCTCCATGTGTATGGAAAACACACTGATATCTGTATCAGGCCATGGTTCGTAATTTTGCAATAGCCTTTTATATGCTAAACTGGATTGTAAGCACACTGCTCCAGGAATTGTTTATGAAATTCTGTTTTTATTTTTTGTTATATTTTTTTTAACAGATTTTAAGAATCTACTCTAACAAATGAATAGGTGTAATGGATGAAACTATTTTCATTTAATGTTAATCTTTAAGACATAAAATTAAATGAATATAAATATGCATTTCATAAAAAAAGTTGTAATGCTGAAAGGGACCAAATCTATCCATAATAAGTATTTAATTGTGAAAATATAAATCAAATATAATGAAAACCCACAACAAATACATAATCATTTTACTGTTACTGATAAAGACTGAATATTGATTATTTCAAATATTTACATTTAAATAGTCCAGTCTGTGAATTAAACACAGCAGTGCAAATGTACCAATATACATAAATTTCAGTACAGACAAACAACAAATAAAGATTCCAACACAATCCAAATGTAATTATATCAACATAGAAAAAGTGTCATGAAAAATGGCTGATACATATATACATATGTATACACTTTCTCAATCTTGGCTCCAAATTATAATACAGCTAATATTTATTATTATCATTATTATTAGTATTATTATTATCAATAATTATCAATAATAATAATAGTTATATGAAAAAAGAAACACATGTACAATGTAAACAATAAAAAGTATGCATGGGTTGAGAGAAAATTAAGCAAATATTTCTTATTTCTTCAGGAATTTGTGCATCCATAAATATAAATGCCGTATTCTTCTCACAATCCTCAGGATCATTAGTTCATTCACATTTTACCTGAATGGATTCAAAACAAAATTCACAAATATTAGAAATTTTTCATTTACAACTATTTGAAATCAATATAACAAAATGACATATTTAGAAATATTTAAATCTTACTACATTAATAATTTTGTATGCTTCAAAGGTATTATAAACTATTAAAATAAAAAATAAACTAATAAAATAAAAAATAAATATAAACATAAAAAAATTACTTGACCTATTATTACAGAAGGAAAATATCTAAAATGTAATCATTATCATGTCAGCTTTTGTTAGTAAAGTTTTTAGTTTCTTTATCACATAAAAAAAAAACTGGTGCAATATATGCACCTGAACAAGTCATGTTGCGATATGAGGGGTGCATTTTTTTTTAATACTTTGAGTGCAGGGATGCTGCTCCATTTGTATTCAACATCTTTGGCCAGAAGACCCCCTACCTAACATCCACTGCATTCTCACGTATTTGAGGACAGTCTGGATAGTATGGAGGACACTCAGCATGCCCTTACTGTACTATTAGTAGTACCTTTTTCATAAAGGGCCGTTCTATACCAGCCAATTTCAATTTGGCTCTGCATTTGTCCCACTGAGGACAAGCAATTGAATATCCTGAAGACGAATGTGCAGCAGCGAGAGGTGAGTATTTATCCTACCCCAACCCTTATCCTAATTCTTACCCTAACCCTCTCTTTCCATTACCCTAACCCTAACTCTCTCTTCCCTGCAGCCTGACCCTAACGCTCTCCTCCCTGCAGCCTGATTCTAAGACTCCCTTCCCTGCAGCCTGACCCTAACTCTCTCCTCCCTGCAGCCTGATTCTAAGACTCCCTTCCCTGCAGCCTGACCCTAACTCTCTCGTACCTGCAGCCTGATTCTAAGACTCACTTCCCAGCAGCCTGACCCTAAATCTCCCTTCTCTGCAGCCTAACCTTAAGACTCCCCATTGACTCCTAACTCTAAAACTCCCCATAGGTTGCTCTGTAATACTCATAGGGCAAGTAATATTCATCCCTGATCGCCATACTTACACATTCAGTAATAAAATCTTCTAATTAGCGCTATATTCAAAATAGGGACAGGCGAAAATGAGCTTTTGGCTGTCTACAGTATTTCAGAAACAGCACTTTCTGTACGGAGAATGCATGCTGGTGGCATTCATTGATCAGCATTTTTCTATCAGACACAGCCGTTTTGCGACACTTGTCTAATTGAATATCGTAATGCCGACACTAGAGTAATCCTGATTCTAATCCTAATTCCTAACCCTAAACCTTATTCCTAACCCTAACCACTAACCGGGAAGTACAGCAGGTACTGGAAATAGTAAATGTCACAAAAGGTACCCTGGGAAAAGTAAATGGTGGGTTGTCGAAATTAGAACTTTAGAACCTGTGCTAAAATAAATTGTTTCTAAATATGAATCCTGTGTGAAATGCTACAGCCCACATTGTGGAAATAGTGATTACAGGAACGGCAGATGCATCCAGCGCTATGTAAAAATAGGGGATTTCATTTAGTGAAAACATCCTCTCGGTTTTACGCTCACACCTGTGAGCTGGTGCAAGATTCCTACAGGAGGCACAGGGAAAACACAGCCGCAGCAGCACTAATGCAGAGCACAGGGAATCAGACACAGGCCGATCGGCTACTTTGTATCTCCCCCATTGTGCACATGCAAAGGGCTAAAAATTGCTGCTCTTACAAAGGTGCACAGCTCTGGATCAGGTCACGTCTCTTGTATTTCAGTTGTGCTGTTAAGTTAAAACATGCTATGAATCTACACTGCAAATATGTCTTCGAATAAAGGAATATAATAATCTGATTGCAGGAGCAGCAATATAAACACAATGGTTTTATTTTAGTTACACACCATAGGAATTTAAAAATGCATTCTTACTTTCCCAGGAATGTCCTAATCCCTTATAACAATCAATTTATGTTGACTTTATTTAATTGCATTTGATATTCAAGCAAAGGTTTTGTAAAATATGATGATTATAAAAATTTTACTGTCACATTAACAAATTTCATCTTATTGTAGAGGGTAATAAAAGGAAGACAAGAAAGAGAAACGGTGGAATAAGGAGCTTTATCTGGTAGCGCTAAGAGCCCAGAACATTCTTACTGTTATTAATAAACCAGAGAGTGTTTGTGCTCCATGATATGCCAAAGGAAAGCCATTGCTCATTCTAAGAGTTACATATACAGTAGAACCTCGATTATCCGTGACTCGATTAACCAGCAATCGGATTATCCGTGCTGCTGAGCTCAGCAGACATGCCTGTAAAATGGGGGGGCGTGTCCTGGATGCCGAGGAGAATGGAAGCACAGTGAAGGAGCTCCTCCGTTTGCACAGTCATCTACCTGCAATTTGGCCATTACAACAACCCTGGACCCACTTCTAGCACTGCCCTGCACTTGTACTAGCATTCAATGTACTGTATTCAATACTGTTTCAATTATCCGTGCTTTTCGATTATCCAGCCGAAGGGTGCCAGTCATTAGCCCGGATAATCGAGGTTTCACTGTATATTGCTTTTCTGGAGTCTCCAACTTGCATTCCGAAATTGTATTTTATCAGGAACAAAAAAACAAATAAACAGCACAATATCACATCACAAACATGTTACACACAGTAATTTATCATATATTTTAAAAAATGTATTCCAATGTCTCCATCCTCCCCCCATCCCCATGTGGTCCCGTCTCTCGTCTTCCACCGCCACCGCTGTTACAGGCATCCTACCTTCTAGTAATACAGCTGCTTCCATCCGAGCAATTCACTCTGCTCTATGCCTGTTCCTGTCTGTTAAGACAGGCGCCACCTGCACTCCATGCTCCCCGCTACACCTATCCCCTCAAACCAGCCCATCTACTGTGCCCATTTTGAGACATCCCACAGCTTCTCCCAAGAAACCACCTCGCCACGACTAAAAGGGTGTGGGGAACTGGTCAGAACGGCTGAATTCCGAATGTGCCGTTTCCTCCCAGCCAGTTACGAACTGGTTGGGATTTCGATTGCATCCTCGAGAAGGCAATGCAATCGATCCACGGAGCACCGAGCTTTCGGTGTTCTGAAAAGTTATTAAAAATAGTCCCCAACTCCTTTCCCTAATTCTAACCCTAACCCTCCCCTCTAACTACCCTAACCCTCCCTTCCTGGCAGCCTGACCCTAACCCAACATTTCCTGCAGCCTGACCCTAACCCACCCTCCCCTGCAGCCTGACCCTAACCCTCCCTCCCCTGCAGCCTGACTCTAACCCTCCCTCCCCTGCAGCCTGACCCTCACCCTAACCCTCCCTACCCCACACAGAGAGTTTACTCAAATGTCCCTCGGTCCAGCGATAGGGGCGGCGGAGGGATATTGTGAATTGCGAAAGTGAATCGGTGAAGTATTCCGAACAGCATACTCACTCCATTCTTAAAAAAAAAGTCTGAAATGGTAAGTATTCGAAAAAGGGACATGAGAAAAGGAACTTTTGGATGTCCCTTTTTTGCAAATCAGACTTTCTGGCCAGAGAATGCATCCGGACTAAAAGGATCCATTGCCAGTCTCTGCCGTGCCACCACCTTGTTCAAGCATCTTGGGCCTGATCCAGACCTACGCACTAGCTCCGACCGTCTTTACTCCCCCGGACACTCCCCTCGGTCGGCCGTAAATACACAGCCTTACGCTTACAGAACCCTAACTTAACTTTTCCTTTCGTAAGTATGCCCCGTCATAATTACGCAATGTTCATAACTGCCTAAGCATACCCATACTGTACAATTTAAATGCATCTCCCGCCTACATTACGTAACAGCATTGTACTTACGGCTTTTGTAATATAGACAAGCCCTTTCATTTGTAATTACGCAAATGATACGGACGACCTATTTACAACTACGGCCAGCACTGAGTTACGAAAGGAGGTAGTCACTGCGCACATGTGTAGATCGTATTTACAGCCGATCTTACGATGAGCGTAAATACACACGCGGGCGTAGCTCTGGATCAAGCCCCTTTCTCATCATACTTCTCCTTGCTGTCAAGTTTTTGTTTCACATAAAGGACTTTTCCAAGGCCCTGTCTTCTTCCTATCCCATTACCTACTGGTCTAAGCCAGTGCTCTGCACCTAACTTAGCCACCCGTTATATTTTTTCCCTTCCTAGACCTTGTTTTCTCCCACTGGTGATCTCTGTCTGATCTCTCCATATATCCATTCCCTCTCTCTGACCATCACCTCCTGTCACACTAACCTTATTAGTCTGACAATTGTCATAAATAAATTGATACATAGAAAAGAATCACACCGCTCATCAGTCTGCCCAGTTGGTTTTTCATCCAACTATGCTTAGACCCTATTTGACCCTTAGTTTAGTTTACGATTTAGGATATCCTTATATTTATCCCAAGCATGTTTAAATTCTTCTACTGTGTTAGCCACTATGGTCTCAAATAGGAGGTTATTAAACTTATCCATTACCCTTTCAGTGATGTCATTACTCCATACATTTCAGACTGTATTCACAACTACATTTTCATAGGTGCATGATTATTTTTGCGATCGGATCATACCACCCACCCTGCATACACACTGTATGCATTGACATAACTACAGGGGGTGCAAAGGGCGTGGCTGCTACAGGTTCCAGAGGGGAAAAGGGGGCCTGTGGCAGCTGCTCACCCTGCACCGTAAGTAAGCTGTCAGAGGCTGACAGCTTTAAACAGTGCTGTATGAGTGTTAAGCACTATAGCGCTATACATACATACACTCACACATGGAGCTCCGAGCACTGTTTTAAGCTGTCAGCCTCTGACAGTTTCTATCGGTCAGTGGTCCTGATTTTGAAGCTTCACAAAGTGTCTTGGAAGAAATCTTCTATATATTCCTGTACAATGTAAAAGAGAAGTTCTAGCTCAATATTCCAAACAATTTGATCTGTCAAACCCAAATGCAAAGACTGCTCTAGTCAAGATGAAGAGACTGCAATACTACAATTCAGCAACAACAACATCCGAAAAATAAACCTCTACCCAGCATTTTTATGTCACTGTCACCAGGAACAAACATCTTTGCTTTACAGATTACACTAAGAGGCATTGGGTGGCTGCTTACGTCCATAATGACAAGTTGAACCTTAAAATAAATAAATGCCCATTTGCTACTCAGTGTTATGGCCTTCATTCAATTTTCTTTTTCATATGTCAACGTGTCTATGTCTACATGACAGGAGGAAGCTCTTATCATTAAGGAGACTGAATTTGAATTCCTCAGAATACATGAAGGTCACGTGCTAAAACTGTGTGTAACTGCAAGAAGCAGTATTCTCAGGTTATCGGTTTCTTAGTCTTTTTTCTGCTGCTTAAATGTTTCTGTTCTTATGTTTCTAACAGATGACAAAATAAAAATAAATGTATTGAAACATTTTCTCTGCAGAATGAATCAACAAACATAAACATGGCTGAAAGCCGGTCCTAACTGGTGAGCCGTTTAGGAAACCAGGCTTTCACAATCTGTAAGTAACAACTCTTGGGGGCAAAAGGAATAGGAATTAAATGATATTATCCAGTCAATGACAAAATGTATAGAATCATAAATAGGGAACTCACGTGAGAGGTACTACAGAAAATAAAAGTATATTCATTATTATTACAAAAATGTATTAAAAGTGGGTTTTTTTGCCCATAGCAACCAATCAGATTGTAGCTGACATTTTACATACATAGGGGTAGATCCAGAACTCCGCTTGCAATTCATTTACTAGCGTAGTGTATTTACGCGTGCATAACTTCTATACACTCCCCTAGACACACGCCTTGAATGTACGTACTTTGACCGATTTCCGCTTTCTAAACACTACCTTAACTTTTGGCTGCATAACCGCTGTCGTCCGCACACATACGGATGGGCAACGTGGACTTACGCAGCTAAGCACGCCCATACTGTACAATTTAAATGAAAACCCCCACCTACATTGTGTAATTTAGGCGTACTTTTGGCTCACGTAAAAATGGCACGCCCACACGTACGAATTTACGCAACTAATACGTGAATGGCCCATACGCTCAGAGTTACGTTACGATACGTAGCATATTACCTGTCGTGCGCATGTGCAGTACCTACAAAATCGCGATTTTACGTGTCTGCCAGGCGTAAATTCGCACGGGAGCGTCGTTCTGGATCTGCCCCATAGTATGTAATAGGAAAGTGTGAGCTAGAATCTGTTTGGTTGCTATGGATCTCCGCATTTCCTTTCCCACAGCTTAGTAAATCTAGGCCAAGGATTGCTGTAAATAAGGTAAGGAGTGGCCACTAAAGGCCAACATCTTGGCTACTGCGTTGCTTGGCTGTATGTAACAGTAAAACGAGAATGATAAAAGTATTTACTGATGGTCTTAAATTCAAAGCCACCTTCCCTTCCAGCATGCTGTACACCCTAGTGGAATATCTACCTTCATGTTTTATAGGTTACAGTAGAAAGGTTCTTTAAAATGACTGGAAAAGAGCACTTGTACTTCCACACAACATGAGGGCTTGAGGACAAGGGGTGTCTTTCTTTATCCTGACTAATTAAAAAAATATAGGGGTCTAAAGGGTTTATTTAGGTTTTTTTTATTTCAATTTTTGTTCACTTCTAACTTCCAATACCAAGAAATTTTCACTTCTATCATTGATCTACATAATACTGAAAAACAAAAACAAAAATCGCTCTTAAAAAAATATTTAGTGGAAAATAATTTGCTTTAACAACAATAAAAATGAAGCTAACTTGATTACTAAAGCATGGCTTGTTTGTATAAAAATATCAAAAATCACAGACAGCTAACTATAACTATTCTCAGCATCCACTTACATAACACACACACACACACACACACACACACACACACACGATGAGATAAAACTTACCAGACTATTTAATTTAGTTACTTGTATCTTCAATGTCTGATACATGATTTTCCATCTGAATGATAAAGTTGATGAAAAAAAAAAAACACAGTGTTTAGTCAAATATAAAATAATGACCCAAAACAAGAAAAAATAAACAAATATACTGCAGGGGCTGATCCAGAGTTAGGAAAGAAAAAAATAAGAAAAAGAAAAGAAGGCAAGCCGACATTTTTAACTGCAGGTGGAAAATTTTACATTTGTTGACAGAAGTACATGAATAAATGCTTTGTGTGCTATAATAAAAAGTTAAGTATTTGCATGCAATAACATAAAATACATTTTTGACGCTCCCAACTCTGGATTTACCCCTCACAGGACAATAGGGACAGCAAGTCTGCAGTTATTTAATGGAAAGAGGGAGTTACAGTTGTGTCCAGTTAAAACCTTACCAAAAACAAGAAAACGTCTACTATACATGGTGTGAAATTGCATGCATGGTGGGCCCACCTGCTGGGGAAAGTTGAATGGGCTTTCAGAAATCATTAAACCTTTGTTTCTTGCACAGATCAGACAATGAAGATGACATCACCCATTAAATATCACCTGTCAATTCCATTGTCTGATCTCTACAGGAAGCCGGCAGCTGAAAAATGGTAGGCAAACAAAGTTTTAATAAATTACTAATGGGCTACACTAGTTTCCCCATTATGTTGTGGAAAGAAAGAAGCATCATGGCAGGTAAAGCTGTATCTGGGTCCAACAGCAGCGCAAAATATTAGTGATGTATTCATTAAGTGTTTATTCACCCTTACTGTACAACTGAAATAGATCCCACCTCCTGCCTAGCACACATACAATATGCATCTAGCATCATCCTGCCTCGCCATCGAAAAAATGTTTAGTACGTAAGTCGGGATCTTAGCGAGAATATCTGCTTTACTTAAGTCTGGATCCGGACTATACATATTATATTCAGCATTATGCAGAATAATTGTGCTAATGTATTAATAAATATTTTTATAATAATAATATACAGTAAATCCTGTCCATGTGTTTGGATTGTTTTTATACGCTGCCCATTCGCCATCTGTGCTACCCAACCAGAAGTATAGGTGTGCCAACAGACTTTGCACAAATCCACACTGCCAATCCGCCTCCATTTTACATTTGCGCTGAGGCACAGATGTCTGGAGATGATGGACCTGGGATTACAGATCTGAGCGCATCCAATAAACACAGGTTTGCATACATGAAAGTCTGGCTCCAGGTCATAGTCACATTTTACATTTTAATGCAAAACGAGAAGAATGATATCACTGGCAATCATTTATACCAAGTCATTGCTTCCGTCTTCATCAAAATCTTCCTCTATCCCATCTGTCATCTCTTCGCCATCTGGATCATGTCCTCCTTCAACGTGTTCCTCAGCGGAATTTTCAGCAGTCTCTGATTTGCATTCTTCATGAGTCAGATCTGTATGATCGTCTATTTGCTTTTTCTGTCCTGAATTAAAACAAATCACTTATTTATTTACTTATTTGGTCAGTGGCATAACTAGAGTTACTAGAGTCCAGGACAAATTATTTTTAAATGTTGGCACCTCTATTTTATTTCCAGGTGTTTTAGGGAAAATTAAAATCTATAGAATATTTCCATGTGGTAAAAACAACTAGATATTTTTAAACAAAAACATCTGCATAAGAACTAATAATTCTTCACTTTAACCACTGCAAAATATGGAGAGCACAGTTGAGAGAACCACACAATACAGAAAGAATACTTAATAAATGATCAATATATATACACCTATATAGCAGACAGGAAAAAAGACAGGAAATTATTTAGCAATTCCGACATTTCAGATTTATTAAAACCTTTCAGGGAACAGTGTAAAAAAGTCTAGATAATTTTTCACTTTATCCACTGCACAATATAGAGAGCACAGTTAAAAGAACCACAAAATACAGAGAGAATACTTAATATATACTTAATATATATTTTTTTTATTTATAAGCATATCAATTATTTCAAAAGTAAATCTTTCATTTTGTTAAAATAAAAAAAAAAATCATAATAAAAAAGGAAAAAAATTCTAGAGGTATAAAACTAATAGATATTGAAATAAATACCAGATGGAATCTACACTTCAGAGATCATCAAATAAATAAATGAATTATGGAGAATCCCTAAACTGCAATAATAAAATGTGATGTTCAGATAAAAAGTCTCCCAAGAGGATATACTCGAGAGTTCCACTTCAGTATTTACAGTAGCACCAATGACAAGGCAAGGTGTCCGTGACCTCTCTGAGAGCGGTTGACCGTGGAAACCGGAAGATAAATCTTGAGTTCAGTCGCTGAGTGTGAATGATGTCTACTTAGACCAGGGTGCTCATCATCGTCCAGGGAATGTGCCCCATCAAACTTTCCCTAGTAACGCCTCTGAATAATGCACGCTAGTGTATTACAGCTTTACGAGAATGACATGGATTATTTTGTAAACAAAGAAGTAAAATAACCTTTCATATTTCTTACCAAATTACCTTTTTCATCCTATGTGACCCTAGGATCAAATTGTCAACAGGTTTTAACTCCTATATTTGTTATATTTTTACATTTCATTTTTTTTTACCAGCCGCCTGCATTACATAAAGTTTACAGATGTTACAAACAAACACAATCATAATACTCAGCTATGGACATTTTGACTGCTGATATTTCATAGCGGACCCCTATGTGACCTAGTGACAGTCTAAAGTGTTTGGCAGCTGGGTCACAGTAAAAAGCTTCTTCTTTCAATTGCTCTTAAACTTTCATTTCATATCCCAGATGGGTGGTGTAACGATTACTTTATTGTCTAGGCTTTAGCTTCTTACTGTACAGTTCTTTTTAGTGTCATACACACCTTTAATGAACAATACTGTGAACTGTCTAAAAATAATATTTATTAAGGATTGTAAAATATATATATATATATAAGTCAGTGGTAATCTACACGGTTTACGTGTTTTATTATTCTGTTGTGTGGAAT
>WWET01001616.1:143916-172803 GCA_011038615.1 Limnodynastes dumerilii
CGGCAGCACTGAGCATAAAAAAAGGCTTTTCTCAAACTGTCTTTGAATGCTCTGTGAAGCTTTAGAGACCAGTCTAGCAATGTAGTGCCGAGAGAGATTGTAGTAGTTGCTATTGGCAAAAATGTATGCAAGTTTTTTTATTTCCTTTTCAGACTTTGTTCACAGATTGACCCTATGCATTTGTCCTAACAATTAAAATGTAAATGTAAAATTAAAATGTAGCAAGGGAAGGGATACTCAAATTACTAATTCCCGAATTAACAAAATTTACAGTAACTCAGTAACTATAAGTAAGAGTCACAGCAGTAAGAGTAACATCCGTGAGAGTAACAGCAGTAACAACAGTAAGAGTCACAGGCAGTATGAGTCACAGGCAGTATGAGTCACAGAAGTGAGTCACAGAAGTGAGTCACAGAAGTGAGTCACAGAAGTGAGTCACAGCAGTAAGAGTCACAGCAGTAAGAGTCACAGCTGTAAGAGTCACAGCAGTAAGCGTAACAGCAGTAAAAGTCACAGCAGTAAAAGTCACAGCAGTAAGAGTCACAGCAGTAAGAGTCACAGCAGTAAGAGTCACAGCAGTAAGAGTCTAAGAGTCACAGCAGTAAGAGTCACAGCAGTAAGAGTCACAGTCAACTGTCTTGTTCCCTGCTGGCAAAGTTTCTGTGAACATAAGGTAACAATTCACATCCTACCCTTCTGTGTATAACACATATGAAAGTGAATATGGTAGTTTTATCAAAATGAAAATAAAGAAATAAAGAGAGTGAAAAGAAAATAAGTATGTGGCATAACAGATTACAGACAGCATTTTAAGAAAACTTTCAATGACAGCGGAGACAGCACAATAGATAATAGTTCTGTACAAACCACAGATAACTAAATACTGTTGTACAAAAATTAACTGGATTCAGAGTTTGAGAATAAGTAGAAAACATTTGGAATTGCAGGAGAAGCAAATTTCATCACCTCTGCAAACAATGTCAGAGCTGAGAGGTGATATTTTCTAGTCCAAGTCTAAAGCTGGTTAGTATCTTTGTGCAATAAGGGCTCTATTTACAAAGGTCGTTTTCATACGTTAAAACCCGCTTTCATGTGGCACTAGCGCATGAAAATTAAGTTATTATTATTTACAAAGCATGGATCGTCATGGAGAACTAGTTTCCATGGTGATCCATGTAAATACCGCATGACCTCACCGGCCCATTCTTTTCAATGCGGGCCTGCGCTTTGTCATATTCACTAACCCTCAGAGTGGAGTTTTACACTCCGCACTAAGGGGTATATTTACTAAAGACGATTTTGGCCAAATCGCCTCAATTCACGTGAGTTTGGAGGCGATTTGACCATCACCGTATTCACTAAAGGCAAAGTCCCGTGACTTTAGCCTTTAGCAAATTCAACTCGCCAAACATCGCGGGACAAAAATCATCCAGATGTTTGGCAGTGAAAGCATACAGATCACCGGATTCACTAAAGGTGATTTGTCTAAATTGCCTTTAGATCGTTGGCAAATCACAGAAAACAAAATCGCATGCTGTGTGGGGTGCTTTCAATGAAAGTGCCTCACACAGAGCCTAAAAAACACATGTCAATCTATTTGACGTGTTTTTCTGTGTGTAAAATCCAAGCGCAGCATGCTTGAAAGCCTTAGCCATGCTGTGCTGATAGAACTACAAGGCTAAGCAATGCTTAGCCTTGTAGTAATATTAGCGTCAGCATGGTAAGACTTCTAAACATGCTTCGCTGTGTGTAAAAAAAAATTACAGTCTGCACAAAACATACAGATATACATTATTATAAGCGTGTATGTTAAATAAGCATTTTTCCTGACTAATAATGCCCCCTAATGTGTGCACTTACCTCCAGTGGCCACCGTGTCCTATACTAAATGTGTCTGAAAGTATTGCGTGGTGTAGAAAACGAAAAAAAAATTTTGACACTCACCGTTTGCTGTCATCATTCTTGGGAAGAGTTGCTTGATGAGTTGAATCTTCTCCAGTTGCTTGTAGACTGTCCTCCAGTTGCTAGAAGTGGCGTCTCCAGTGGTGTGTTCCGCTCCTCGGCCTCTTCTGTACTTGATACGCGGACAGGCTCCTGCTTCTTCTTCCGCGGCGCTCCTAATGATCATTCGGTCACTAGGGGGCAGCCTTTTATATTAATGATGACGTCAGTTACACTAGGGGCTCTAGTGTTTCTGACTGTAACATTTTTTTATTTTTTTTTACACACACCACAGCATGTTTAGAAGTCTTACCATGCTGATGCTACTACAAGACTAAGCAATGCTTAGCCTTTTAGTTCTATCAGCACAGCATGGCTTTCAAGTTAAGTCAAGTTAATTGCATTCTTTGCATGCAGGGATATATCTTTGAATTGCTTACTGCACACAGATACTGACCAGCTTTACTGTCACGCTGTTGTTCAGACTTGGGCCGGGAAACACCACCTCTCAACTCTAATACTGTTTGCAACAGATGAAATATGACTCCCCTGCAATCAACATGGTTTAACCCAGGAGTGACTTTCCTCTATTATTTAAAGCACCTTCTTAAGTCTGAATCAGGCCCAATGGTATCATCTTGGGAAATAACAATTAACATTGTAAATCACACATTAAGAAGCAAAGGCCACCCCTGCTCGCTGCCACAGACCATCCCTGTTCTCTCCACGGTGTTGGGGAGAAAACATTTCGCTATTGGGAACAAGTACTTGGGTAAATAGGGCCAATCGCTATAAGTACCTGTTCCCAATCCTAAAAATCATAATATGATTCATTTAGACACTGATGCAGCCACAATTCTGCAGCTGACTTATCAGTGTTAAAATTGGGCCTATAATACCAGAAACTACACCCCCTTATTAGTATGTACAATATAACTTACTTGTGTAATAAGCAAAATAAATAATAGATTGCTTTTTATGTAGCAGCATACTTTAATATATGACTTAGGTCTATTTTAATATTACTTTCAATGTACTTATACTTTGGTCTTGTAAAACATGTTTTAATTTACTCTACGGTCACTGACTTTCCCATTTATTCTATATATAGTAGCAAGATTGCATTACTAATAAAACAGAGTCAGTGTTCCTTGAACATTTTTTGTTGTTTTCTTTAATTAGGGCTATTAAATAGAATAAACATTGGCTTGTGATTGCCTCTAAGGTACTGGTAAAGATGCCATGTTAATACATGGAGCAAAATGAAAATTACTTGCAATTCCTCAGTGAAACATCTTGCTTTAAGTCATTCTACAAGACAGGAACCATAAAGGGAATGACAGATGGGAGAAACACAGCATGATCACAATGGCAGAGACACGCTCTAGAGAATTGTGAAAAAAAACCCCGTCCTTAGAAGAAGTTACACAGAAAGGAGAATACAGCAGCACAAAACTCAACCGAGTATAGCTAACAATCGTATCATTAAGAAAATGGGATAAATAAATTCAAAGTAGGGCATATAAAGCAGCGGGGGCTCTGTAATACAGATATTGACTTATATGCAGACATACAGAAGCAACGAAAAAGCAAAATAGAACAAACACATGTATATAAAATAATTGCCTCCTAAGGGGCAAATGTGGGGAGTGTGACAACATCCCATGGTCCCACTCAGAGGGGTGGGACATGAAGACAATATGATAGACAAAGAAAATAACCTAACGTCTACAGCCTTATTAAATGAGTAAAAGAAATGTGCTGCCCTTTAAATTGTTCCATTTGGAAAGAGAGCACCCTGAAAGAAGCCACCACCACACCCTCTGTATTGCACCAGGTTGCCTATTGCTGTCCTAACCACACAAGGGATGAGCTACAGATGAGAGCAACTGTAAGATCAAGAGGAAACATAGGCATATCCATAATGGGTGCAGGGTGTGCAGTGCACACGGGCCCCCAGTACAGGAAGCACTGTGGCATTTACATAGTTACATAGTTGATGAGGTTGAAAAAAGACAACCTATTTTGGATCTCCTGTGATCCCTATCTTTATATTTGAAGTTAAAACATATGAAGCAACCTCCAAACTGTTGCAATTATAATAAATAAATTTATAAATTTCTCCCTGGCTCCACTGCTGTCCTTTATTTAAATTAGAGATCCTGGTAACCCTGAATGTCCTTTTCTGCTAAAAATGTATCTAATCCTTTCTTAAACATATCCAGTGAATCTGCCATCACAGCCTTCCCTGGCAGTGACTCCACATCCTGACTGCCCTAACTGCGAAGAACCCTTTCCTTTGCTGGTTGCGAAACTTCTTTTCCTCTAACCTTAGTGGGTGCCCCCGTGTCCTGTGTACAGTCTTTGGGGTAAAAAGTTCCTTTAAAAGCCCTCTGTATTGACCCATGATGTATTTGTATATATTGATCCTGCACCCAGGGTTGGCAAGGGAAGGGGGCCATTCGGCATCCATTTCTTCCCTCCAAGATCTCCAGGAGGGAAGAAATAGATGCCGAATGAGCCTCCCTTCCCCTGCGGTGGGACTGTCCTGATTGATGCCCGAAAAAGGGGTGGGGCTTAAAGCATGGTTATGCCCCACCCCTTTTGAGGTCCGCAAATTGGGACAGTCCTGTCTTAGGGTAGGGGCCCTGAGAGGAAACCATGCTGAACTGTGGGGGATGGCAAATATAAAATGTGAAAAGAGAATCTGAGTTGAAAGATGACATTTTCTAACTTCATAGAGCAGTGTTTGCAGGCTATAAGTATTCTTCCTGCAGGCAAAAATCTAATATTAATTAGCACCCTTGAATTGCAACATAGTTTATCCAGGGGCTAGACTTGAGGGGATATTGCCCATAGCAACCAATTAGATTCTAGCTGACATTCTCCAGCATGTAATAGGAAAGTGAGAGCTAGAATTTGATTGGTTGCTGTGGGCAACATCTCCTCTTTTCTTTTTCCACAGTTTAGTAAATCTAGCCTCAGGTGTTAATTTGCACCAATTTTTGCTGTTACTCTCTATGATTGCTCAAAAGTCCTTGTGTCTTTGACACCATTTTGCACATCTTCATTGCTTTTAACCTTTACCTCATTGTGCCACTTACTTACAATATTCCAAGATTAAGATTCATAGATCATAACTAAGTTTTCTATTATCAACTCTTTCTTTATTCTTTCTACCTTTACAGTATTGCTTGACCTTTAAAAGAAAAATGCTTTTCTGCTTAAATGTGATGTAAATGTATTCAATTGCTCCCTAACTAAACGGATTTAATGTTAAAACCTGTAGAAAATACATTTTTACATTAGGGAATGAATTACTTTGAAAAGTATTATTAGTAAAGTGAAATATTTTAAGGATAATTGCTTTAGGACCTTTAGCAGTCTAATACACTAAATTGGTGATGTTATTATACAGACGCAGAGCATATGTTAGGTTAGTTATGACAAACAGACTAGTTGAATGTGAACAGCAGCCATAAAATGGTAAATGGAGGATAAGTCTATTGTTATTGTACACACATACCAAAATAACAAAAACTGCAGCTCTCAATCAAAAGTGGGCCTCCACCACTAGTTTCCAACAAAGGAGAAAACAGAAGAAAAAGGTATGACAGTGCTAACTTATGTTAGATATAAATATATATATAGAAATAAATACAAACTTCAAAATCAAGTTAATCATATACAACCAATAAAAAATTGAATATAATAACTTGCGATGGCTGAAATAAAGTTGTAATTGGACACCAGTGCATATATATTCTAAATTTTTAATCTATGTAAAAACTATTATGAATATTAAAGAAATAAAAATGTTAAAAATTAATATAACATTACATAACTCAATCTCGTTTTCTGACAAGTTATCCAATTCTGGCCAGAATGTATTAAAGCCAGAAGAATTGATCATCCAGTGTATTATTTGATTTAGAAGAAATATAATATAACACAGTCCGAAGGGAATTTCTCCCCCTTTAAGAGTAGGGAGACCGAACTGTGTAACAAAGTTTTGTCAATAACAGCCTAGTTTCCAATTAGCGAGTATTGCTCTTTATACAGTTGTTCAATTTTATGAGTACGGCTGTGTGAACTGGTAATTGAGAAGTATCTGTACAATAAGCAGTAACGTTAATTTAACATGCTGCAGATGTTATGAACTCACGGCTTTGGAGCTTCAGTAAATTCGATCCCGGAATGAAAACCGGCCCGATGGTAACCGCTAAATGTCTCAGCAGCGGTGTGCAATGATTTCAGGAATCTTTAACAGTTTATACGCCAGATGAAAGCAAGGTAGTAGGCTTAAACATACAAACAGACAACTGGATGATTGATTAATGTCAGGATTCTTGCAACGCGTTTCGTGTCAACCTGGAAACTTTATCAAGCAAAAAATAGTTCGTGACTATGTGCTTCCTAGCCCCTCCTATATAAAGGGTTTCCAATTAATTAGGCTGGCACCTGGTCACAATTTACAATTACAGAGAGGTATATAACATGGTAAAAATCCAAAACAAAATGTAAAATATTATGCACTGGTGTGAAACAACGGATAAAATACAATTACTATTAAATACCAACATTATCAAATGGTAAACTTTTATATTTCTAGGACCATTAATTACCGGTACATTTATTTGTTAACCGGTTAGATATTCAAACGTCGGTTTGTAAAAACATTAGCTGATAGCAGAAGGATCTATAGAATTGTTGGAATTATTTCCCCTACAATCTATATATCCCTATTACCCTTTATTAGGAATATCTAGATTATAAAAAAATAATCAATAATAATAAAGATAGAAAAAAATCAATAATAATAATAAAAAATAATAATAAAAAAAACGAAAAAAGTAAATAAATTAAAAATGGATGAAAGGTAATATGTCTATTGAATTTATAACATGTTACATAAACAATGTTGGTGTTCCATATAGAGTGAAAGATTTCCAGGCACTCTTAAGCAAATTAAATACATTGCATATGTTAGATACTTAATAGTAATCATGATATAGTCTAAATCTGCTTATATTAGTCTTGGTGATACACTAATAGTACTTAGAATAACTGTTCCTTCAAAGCCCATAAAGGGTCATAATAGGTTATGATTCATAATAGGTTGAAATTCCTAATTCCTAATTAAACAAATTCAAAGACATCATAATTTGGTACCTAACTACAATATGGTAATACATATGTACTTAGTGATATTCACAAAAAGTATATGGGCTTTTATATTAGTAATAATTATAAAACACAAAACCCACATTTCAAAAAGTATTAAACCAGACCAGACTAATAATAAATCGTTATTTAAATGTTAGAGGTGATTTACATGATGATGGTATAATTAACCAGCAAATTTGTGAATGTTGTTTTATTTTATTAATAATAAGATTAAAGTGAATTATTATGATTGTGATTGCGCCTGACCATATTAAATGATCAAAATAAATAAGTAATTATAGATGAAAATATGAAATGTGAAATAGACATAACAATAGATCTAGCCATGTAAAAGGATGGCTGTTAATGATTTGTCATGTAATGTACATAAAGTTCCAGGATAATTCACACATTTTTATATAATATTATTATTATTATTATTAATCACCTTTACATTGCAAACACAACAGTCATTTAATGGTTCAATATTTAACATCTCATTTGAAACGAATAACATCACTGAGGTGTGGGACGCAAATAGGGAGAGTACAGAGGTCTCTATTGCTATGGAAACAGTTGCAATTTAAGTTCAGATATGCCCTATCTTTGAATAGGCTAAATTAAAGGACACCTGTGGTGAAAGCCACATAAAAGTTATTTGGCGGAGGGTGCAGAAAAGTTTAGACATTTAACTCTGCAAAATGAATGTACATTATTTTTTTTTTAATTGAGTTTATTTATAATTTTTCAGCAAAGTAAACATACATATACATACACAACAGCATCTAATCATTACAAATCAGAGAATATTCTAAATGGTACAAAACATTTCCATAGACAAGCATATAAAGACATAATAAAAACTTGGCAGTACAGTAGGAGCAATATTATAGTTAAGTATATAGCATAAAAAAGTGCAATAACAGTTTTAGAGAAGTATCAATGCCCCTCTCTCCCATCCCCTGCCATAAACCTAGGGCTCTGGCAATGGAGTCACAACATCTATGTCTCCCTCCTGTATCTCCCCCCAACCAGCTACTATCGGAGAGTCTCTCCATGGTGCCCATATCTTATGAAAAGTATGCATTGCTTTTCTCTTGGTATATAAGAATTTTTCATGATTCATGGTGTTGTTGACAAGTCCCACCCAACCATGAAAAGAAGGAGATTCATCAGCTAACCAGATCCTAGCCAGAGTAACCAAGGCAAGGGTGGTGAGTATTAGGACATATCTATAAGTAGAGTGTGACCTCTCCTCCTCCAAATTAATTGCAAACAGAAAGGTCCTCGAACTTAGAGGTGAGAGTCCTGGGACCGCCCTTATCACACAATCCCAAATCTTATATAAAAAGGCTTGTGTCATCGAACACTCCCATATCATATGCCAAAAGTTTGCTCCCTCACAGCCACACCTAACACATCTAGAATGTGTTCGGGAACCCATGTCATATAATCTTTGAGGTGAGAGGTATGTCCTATGAAAGACAAAAAAGTGAATCTGTCTAAATCTTATGCAAGAAGTGGCATATCTGGAGATAGTAAGTACTTGAGACCACTCGTCATCTGTGAAAGGACCCATATCCCTCTCCCATTTCTCTCACAAGTGTAAAATATCCTTTGACCATACAGTCTCTCACAATGAGGAATAGAAAAACGATATAGATAGTTGTCCTGCAGCAGAAGAAATAAGCCGCACTATGGCCGAGGTCTTTAATGTAATCAAATCTCTACCCAACTGAGTCTCAAGGGCATATCTTAACTGTAAGTACCTGTAAAAGTAGCTATTAGATAGAGCATATGTATCCCTAAGATAGGCAAAACTGTGAATACGGCCCTTTTCATACATCTGGCCCACAGTCAGAATCCCTGCTTCCTCCCTGGAAGAGCCTGTAACTCAGAAAAAGATGCGCTGCACCACAGAGGAGTGGCCGGATCCAGCACCCCATAATCAAGCATCTTTCTTGTTAGCTCCCATATTTTCAATGCTTGACTAACCAAAGGTGGAAATTTATTCACTTTTTTTTTGTTTTACTGACAGCAAGTAATGTAGGGGGGATATCGGAGTACCCCATGTCTGCCTCAATAATAAACCCAACTGACCCTGTCCCCCATCAGAAATCCATTTGATTGAATGTGTCAATTGCGCTGCAAGGTAATATTGCCACAAATCTGGAAGAGCCATACTGCCAGGTGTTTTGGTCTCTTTAAGTTGGAAAGGGAAACCCTATGTTGCCGCCCACCCCATAGAAAAGATGAGATCAAGGAGTCAATAGATTTAAAGGCCTTTCTAGAAATTAATAACGGAGAATGTTGTATAGCATACAAATATTTTGGTAACATGACCATTCTAAAGAGATTAACTCTTCCCCAAACCGTAAGCGGGAGCTTCCCCCATGTGCGCATTTTATTTCTGAACCAGTCAGTGATTGGATGCAGATTCCGGCCCAGATAATCCGACGGCGTCAGCATGTCAACAATAGCATGTCATCTGCATACAGCGCAATCTTATCTGTCTCAACCCCAGCTGGGAGACCAACAATTCCTTCATGAGATCTAACGATGCATGCCAATGGTTCAATGGCGAGAGCGAAGAGAGCTGGGGACAGAGGGCATCCCTGCCTAGTGCCCCTCCCCAATGCAAAAGGATCTATAGTGTACCCATTAACACATATCATCGCCGCCGGGGCCAAATACAGAAGCTGCATCCACCTCACGAACCGCGGGCCAAATCCAAATAATCCAGCACCTCCCAGAGGTATCCCCACTCCACTGAATCAAAGGCTTTGGTGGCGTCTAATGACACCACCGCCCTTCAACAGAACCATTCAATCTGCAAGTGAGCAAATAGCCTGCACAGATTAATATACGTGGATTTACCAGGCATAAAGCCTGTCTGGTCCGCATGTACGATCTGAAGAATAAATCTATTAAGCCGTATAGTTAAGACTTTGGCCAAGATTTTAATGTCTGATGACAAAAGGGAAATGGGTCTATAGGATTCCGGCATAGTAGGGTTAGGGTTCCCAGTTTGGGAATTACAACAATTAAAGCCTCCGACATGGACGGTGGGAGTGACCCTCGCTCAAATAAGTTATTAAAAAATTCTAGTAATTGAGGGACAAAAAAGCATTAGAATTGCTTAAACAGCTCAATGGGTAGCCCATCTATCCCAGGGGCCTTGTGATTAGGGAATCTATACCAGGAGCCTTGTGATTCGGGAAAGACTTCAGCGCCTCCTCCACCTCCTTCTCACTAAGTGGGGCTTCCAGACTTGCAACCTCCACCGAAAGTTTGGGCAAGTCCACCGCATACAAGTGAGCTCTAAGGTCATCTAGTGGATATGTGGCTCTGGAAGTATATGTAGATTTGTAATAATGATAAAACACCTGTGCTATTTCCGAGGCTCTGTACACGGTATTTCCCTGCTCATTTTTGATGTGAAGAACAGAATTATGTTCAAAGTTTTGGTGACTGGAAAAAAGTAACCTACTGCAAGCCTTTGCAAACAGGTGATCTACCCATTCTTTTTGAATTTGTAATAAGGCTTGCCTAGCTTCTACTGAGTGGGTTCTTACATAGTCCGTTTCACGCACTCTACATTCACCCTCCAGTCTCTCTTCAGTAGCTCTGTGGAATTTTTTTATGTCCACTACATTCATTATCAAGGATCCTCTAACAACGGCTTTAAATGCGTCCCAGACAACCAAAGGATCTGATGTTTCACAATTGTCCCTGAAATAACACCCCCAATCATCCAGCATATCTGCACCTGAACCCATAAGTTCCAGCCAGAACGGGTCAAGCTTCCAGAAGTTCTGTCCCACTTCCCCAGTGAGAGTAACTTCAATCTCAACCGGAGAGTGGTCCAAGATACCCCTGGAAAGATACTGCACCGATGCTACACTCGGAACCAGAGACCTAGAGACCAAAATTAAATTAATTAAATTAAATTAATTCGGGATAGAGAATTGTGCGTGGCTGAATGACAGGAATATTGACGCACACCAGGGTTGCGCTCCCGCCAAACATCTACTAGCCCTAAGGCATCAGCAAACCGAGAGAGGGGAGTAGGGGAAAGGATCGCCACACAAGGAGACTCCATCCATCTATCAAGCTCCATATCTAGGACATTGTTAAAATCTCCAAGGCAAATAGAAGGGATACCCAGGAATTCAGCCATAAAGGATGCCACCCTCTTAAGTACCTCATGCGAAAAGGGGGGAGGGACATATACACCAAGCAGTAGTATTGGGAGCAAATCAAAGGAATCCCTTAATAAATACATATCTCCTATACTGGTCTGACCTAATAGTGTCAGATGTAAATTTAACTCTTTTGTGAATAAGTATGGAGACCCCACGGGAATTGGAAGTACACGTTGAATGGTAGGCCCAGCCCACCCACTGCTTTTTTGAGTGCCAGCAAACGACCTCCCACCAGATGTGTCTCCACCATGCATACTACATCCACATTATGTTTCTTTATATAACTCAATACAAGTGACCTTTTAATTTTGTCATTCAGACCACGGATGTTCCATGAGAGAACCCTTAAAGTACTAGACATGTCCCAACCAAAACAATATCTTAACGGATCTTACTGTATGACAGAAAAGAGAAAAAGGAACCCCCTTTATCGCAAATATCAGTGAAATAACAGACAATATAGCAATTACTGATTCAATTCTGCAATACCCTGCACCAAAAACTGTATTGACTTTTTACCACATCCTGTGGGGTACCTATGACATTTAAAAGTTTGCTTTACCTCTTTAGCAGCATGAGCTAGCTTGTATATGATACCTTGAAAAACTAACATGAACCATAACATCCCTTTACCCCCTACCTTACCTCAACCCACCCTGTATTACCCACCCAACTTGAGCAATACTTTACCTTTATAACTACCTAAGAACCCCAGAGGGCTAGTTACTCAAAAAAGAACCTTACCTAAGTGGTAACTCCCTTCAAACGGCAAACCCAATTAGCACCACTAAAACATATTCCTAAAATCTATCAGAGAACGTCACTACTACTGCCTGTTAGCATTGTTACCATAAGAACACATTGCTAACAGGCAAGAAATCGATAGGCCACAAATACTCATCGTATTTTCACAGAACAGGGCAAGTCCACTACTACAGTCACATATAATTCCGGATTATACAGGACGCCCTTGTACTCCACGCGGTCGATCCAGTTCATGGCCTCCTTAAGGGTTTTGAAGAAGTGGGAACCACCATCCGCCACCACTCGCAAGCGCGCTGGAAACATCATGGCATAAGGCAATTGAAGACCCCGAAGCCTCTTTTTAGCTGATAGAAACTGTGCCCATTTTGTACGTCCACTGCAAAGTCTGGGTAGACTGAAATAGACGCATTATCCACTTTTATGGGGCCTTTTTGTCTGGACAACCGGAGAATGGCATCTCGATCCCTGAAGTGAAGAATACGGGCTATTAGTGTGTGCGGCGGTGGTGGAGCCTGGGAGGGTACGCAATGCGCTCTTTCAATAGCGAATTGGGATGAAAACATTTCTTTACTATATTCTCGGATCAGCAGGTCCTCCAAAAAGCACACTGGATCCGTGCCCTCCACTCTTTCAGGCAAGCCCACAAACCTGACGTTGTTTCGTCGGAGACGACCCTCCAGATCCAAAATTTTTGTTCTACGAGTATTCATTTGAGTAGTAAGGTTAGCAAGCTGTGCCCGCATTGGAGTAGTTAGGTCTTCTAGTGCAGAAATACGGTTCTCCGTCTCACCCAGTCGCTCCCGTACCTGCTGCACCTCTTGCCTGATGATAGACAGCTCCACCTGAACCTCTCCAACCTTGCCAGTAACTCGGAGTTCGGAATCTGAAATGGCTTGCAGTATTTGTGATAGCATAGAGGAGGAGGAAGACGGCCCATCCAATTCTTCCAGGTCTTGTGATGGAGTGCCCGCCCGTGTTGTAGTAGATGAGCTCTGTGATCCAGCAGCATTGGAGCTGCGCGCATAATTTTTTAATTTAGCCACCACCGCCTGGTTAGACTTTCCCATTATCAAGGTATATTGTATAGTCCGCTATTCCAGCCGAATTCAATTAGTCCAAAACTATTATCAACAGGTGAGTAGCACTCAGTACAATTAGTAGTGAATATACAATAGCAAGGTCGGCCCCAAATACCCACAGTGTCCAAACAGCTCAAAGTCGTGAAATCACCAGCTCTGAGTGATATGTTTGAGATTTGCAGCTTTAGCCAGTACAATTCTTACACAAATAGTAGTGCATGAGGGGCCAAAACATATACCCTTGATTTTGAGGCCACTGATAATATTTAGACAGCAAGAAATCAGCAGAACGAGTAAGAAGAATTGAATACAGCAGAGTTGTCTCTATGTGAGCTTAGCACCATTCAACTTGTCAGAAGGTCAATGGGCCTGATCCAGAGCTACGAAATTGCTGTCCGACGGGCGAGCGTACGACGGTTTTTTGCGTATTTTCGTACGAAAATTCGCACTGCGCATGCCCAGTATGACAGCTTCCGGTCGGCTGGACGACATGAGCGTATAGCGGTCGTATGGTGTGCGAATTTTTCGCTCGAGGGGCGTGCGTTCAGTACGACGGTCGGCTGGGCGCTCGTTTTACAACAGGGAGGCGGGGATAGCCATTTAAATTGTACAGTATGGGCGTGCTAAGCCCGTACGCTCAGCGTATTATGTGCGAAAATTCGTACGGCCGACGGTCGTACCCAGTGTAGGGTATAGGCGCCGTAAGCAGGTACTTTACTATGGGAGTGTTAGGGGCGTGCTTGTTTATTCGCACGGTCGAACGTACGCATTCGCCCGCCGTGCGAAATTTCGTAGCTCTGGATCAGGCCCAATGCCTGTATCTATAGAGCTGAGCCTTATATATATATCTTCAGGAGCAGAATAGTGTGAGAGGTGCCCCACAAATTACTGTCCTTATACTATAGTGCAGCAAGCAATAAAGAAAGTCCACTATATCAGATCAGTATACCAGCAGAATAAACAAGAAAACTGCTCCACACACCACTTTCTTTGCACTGTTGGTCACTTATGCTGAATCTGCAGCGCTGCCGCCTCCTCTATATTCCTCAGCATATACAAGATGGCGCCTCCCCACAGTCCCTCAGGGAAATTCCGCGCCAAAAGTTACTGCACCTTGCTAGAACAATTTGCGGCTTGGTATCCCGGTGTTCTCCGCTCCCACTGCCGTGTCAATTCACCCGCACCTGAAGCTGCTCTGTCCTTCACTTACTGCAACTGTGAAAGATGCATCACATGCGATAGAGCCAGCAGACAGCGCATCCCCACCATTCCTTCTGCAGCAGCCTAACTTCTTCCTCATGCACCGCTACTGGACGAAGCCACACACTCTTCTCCCTATCCCCTCGCGCTCTCTGACCAGATAGCACAGCGGGCACTAATGAAAGGCACCTCACTCACTCCAGAGCCGGCAAACAGCACTTCCTCTCCGTCCCTCCTGTTGCAGCGCGTCTCCCTCGTCCCACACTGCGACCGGACCGGGCCACACACTCCGCCCACGATCCCCTCACTTTCTCTGACCCAGGTGACAGAGTAGGTGCCAATTAAGACATGATATATTTAACAGGATTTTAGAAGGATTTTGTCGGGAGCTCAGGAACAACACGTCCTACTCCATCTTAGCCCAGGCTCCACCCCCAATGAATGTACATAATTATTAGATAATTAGTAATACAAAGACACTCATCAACTGCCTGTAATATATAGACAGTAAGAGTAAAAATGTAGCAAAGAAAAAAAAAATGCAAATGTCATCAAAAGTAAAAAAAAATGTATTCCAAAAAAGTCCATTTATATAAGCAAAACTAAAGTAGTAACAAGGTGGTGTTCATCAGTTATCTCAATGGACTATTCGCTTCAAATGAGTATTCAGGCAGACACTAAAAACCCCATTGAGCCATCAAAAAGAATGAGTAAAAATCAGCCAAAGTGCTGGTGAAATGTCTCTTTTTAATGGTTTGTGAGCAAGCAACTGTGATCTCCAGAGAGGAAAGTTCAGAGTAGCAACATGTACTGAAGCAGCATTCAAAAAGAATGGCTCTTATTGAAGCCCCATTATATTTATTAAGGCCTGCTACCTTCTAATTATAGGATTAACTGATGAAAAATAATATGAAAGAAAAAGAAAAGACAAAATAAACAGGAAACAGTATAATCCAGGGGTCCAAGATATTAAATTAGAGCGCAATTGCCCGGATCAGAATCTGCCCAATCTGATCTAAAACAAAAGAATCCAATATAAAATCCAGGTAGCGCAAAATGATAATATCATAAATAGTGATAAAACACAATTTATTGGCACATGTAGGTACAAACTAAAAAACAATTATACACACAATTGGTACATAAAATTGATGGCAATAGGACTTAGAATCAATAAAGTGTCTGACAAAATACAGACTTGTAATAAATTGAATTGAAAAATAAAAATAAAAAATATATTGTAACTCCACTTTCCACCGACAAAAAAAACAGAAGCAAAGAACAATGGAGTAGGTAATACTGGGAGACCAGGTGTTACTTAATGAGCAACAGTCATACAATACACGTTGATCAAATATAGTCTTGATTAAGACCTATAGTGTGAGAGCATTCACTTGGTGGAAATAACAGCCAGAATCACTGTAAAGCCAAGATTCTAAATCGGCAGTATATTCAAGATGGCGGCTGACTAAGTGCTGGGAACTCCAAATAAATGCACCAAAAGTCTTCCCGGGTATTGAAATGATGATACGTGGTCTTGGTGTGATAATGTTAGATGTAATTAGCAGCTAAATCTCCGTTGGAGAAATGGATAGTTTGGGTCAGATAGTACCCTCACAACTGGTGTGCTCATGTGCATTGATCGGCTCACCCTTGTCCACAGAATGTTATAAAAGTTCAGTGCAGAAGACCACCCAACTCTGTAAGATATAGGGAGATGGTAGGAAAATGATAGCAGGTCACCTCCGATATTGGCTTTCATAGGGGAACACCCCTTGCTTGTAGAGTAACTGTGGTCAGTTCAGCATAACGGGAGCGCCCATCCGAGACCGCTGAGGAACAATGGTCGGGGTATGGATCCGGGAGCTAATGGTCTCCATTTAATAGCTCCCACATGTAACAAGGCTCACTAGCGGACAGGTGACTAGTTACACAGTAGAGTAGACAGTCCCTAAAACCGATGGAAACAATCAATTAGATTATAGTCCTGTGTATGAAAGTCCTTAAGGACTTTCATACATAGGACTCTGCTCTAATTGATTGTAAGACTAGAGTAAGGCTTCAAAGTACTGTAGATATGAAAATCTTAATAATTGTGAAAAGTGCTATTTACACCTTCTATGTTTGACAGAACTTCTTTCTAACAGGAGGAATAGGGGATCCACGTTCACACTACTCTCCTGAAATGTGAAATATGGGAGCCTGGGGCAGTTTATGGGGTCAGGCTGCCATTTGGTACAATATGATGGATGACCACTATTTCCCTGCAACCCATCATTACTTGGCACAAGCTACCCTTGTGAGAGACATGATGAAGCTCAGGGCCAGGCTGATAACACTGGGCTCTGTCTGGGTGTCTCTGTGATGCAGGCTTGCGGATGATTGGAAGGGCATATAGGTGGGCTAATTGTATCTCCCCCCTATCAATATGACTAGCTCCCCTGCCAGTGGTGTCCCTAGAATAGTGCTTCACATGCCTAATAGGAAATCTACCATGTTAGGGATTTTAAGTTAGAAAGAAGTGTCCACACAATATAAATAAGGAACGTTTCAAAGCCCAGGGCTGCACAATCTTGTATGTAGCAAGTACAGTAACTGTCATGGAATCTAATGATAAATATTTGTGTTTTATTAATTCTAATACAGATATAGACAGATTGCTTACTTCATCTATGTCATGATGGTTGCAAATAAGATTGTACTTATTAGAACTGTGTAACAAAGTGTATATATAATTATAGATGTGACCAGATACATCTTTAGCTGAATTGAGAAAAGCTTGCTACACATGGTGTAAAGAGCCATGTTTAGCAGACCCACCTGCTGGAGAAAGGTGACAGGAATATTTTGAGAACACTAAAAGTGTATTTAATCACCATTTAACTGGAATCGGGGATCCTGATTAGCACAATCCATGGAGCTGATGTCTCCTATTTATATGCACAAAGGGAGCTTCTGGACAGTGAGTAATACAAGGTTGACCCCAGAAGCTCCCACTGTGTGTATGACTGGGTGACGTCAGCTCCATGTATCACGCTTTATGAAACAGTTTAAAATTAGCTTTACTCTCCATGCTGTGAAATTCCATGGGGCCTGATCCTCATTTAGTAAAGGTAGGGGACTTATGCAAACCTCTTGTGTAAGTCCCCGAAAAAGTAACGTCTGTGCATAACCGCACCAGATGCACTTCCCCTTCCCTGCGAACTCCAGGGGCCAGATTTACTAAGCTGCGGGAAAGGAAAAATGGAGAGGTTGCCCCTAGCAACAAATCAGATTCTAGCTCTCCCTGTCCTATTACATACTTGAAAATGTCAGCAAGAATCTGAAGTGCACAGAAGTCTGGATCAGGCTCATGAAATGTAAAGGTGTATCTGGTCACAACTGTAGATGGTTGAATATGTCCAGCATCACATTTTACCGTACATCACCTTAAGATCACTATTATGATGAAATATAATTTCCTATTCTTAGATACTTTCCAGCTATTTCATACATTTATATATCACTATAAGAAATGTAGCCTTCCTGGCTGTAGTCCATTCTCTTTATGCCTGCCCTTCAGCATCAATCATGATAAATGGTTCTCCTTTGACCTCAGTCCACATTAGCAATGGCCCCTGACAGGGCTGCCCTCTGTCTCCTTTGATCTTCGCCCTAGTCATAGAGCCTTTGCCGGCTACCATAAGAGAATCTTCAGACATATCTGGTGTCCAGGTCGGCCAGAACGAGTATAAATTGTCTCTCTTTGCTGATGATGTCCTCCTTACCTTAAAAAACCCTAGAATTACCCTGCCTAACCTGTTCAATATCCTAAAGCAATACGACTGTCGGGCAATAAAATGTAATTTTCTAAATGAAGAAGCACTCCTTCTAAATACCTCCACCCAAGGAAACCAGTTTCTTACCTCTACTTTTCAGTTTAAATGCCAGTATTCGAAGATGAGATATCTAGGTATCTATCTAATGGAGTCTTACTGGTCACTATTCAATGCCAACTATCCAGCTCTCCTAGATAAAATACGAGCAGACCTTTATTCTTGGAGACATCTCCTCATTTCGGGGATGGGCACAATCATTGCAGCCAAGATGAATATCCTTCCCAAACTGTTATACCTCTTTCAAACACTCCCAATGAGAGTCCCGCCACCACACTTATGGCTATCCAACGTACCCTCACTGCAGTTTATCTGGAACCACCGCCCCCCCGCCTAGCTTTACTTAAAAAACCTCCAACACAAGGAGGGCAAGGTTTTCATGATTTCAAACTGTATTCTCAAGCTTCTCTCCTGAGTCACATAGTGGCCTCTTTTGCCCCTCCTGGTAGACTTTCCTGGGTTGACATTGAAACCTCTGTCCAGGGGATCTCGTCTCTATCATCCTTCTAGGGCCTCCCTCAGACAGACTGTCCCTCTACCAGGCTATTGCTATCTACCACATCATTCACAACCACAATATGGGATGTATGCAGGCTGTTTCTAACATCTCCACACTGGCCTCCCCTTTCCTACCTCTTTGGGACAATCCTGATTTCCCTCCAGGTCAGTCTAAAGGCTTCTGCCTCCCGTGGAGGCACCTCTGAGTTTGATTTATCTGTAGTTTTAAAGAAGGCAATGACTGGCTCACCCTCTCCACCCTCCAACAGAATCCCCCCTGCTCTTACACTGAACCCCTTTAATTTTTTTCCAAATAAGACACTATTTGTTAAATCTCCCCGAAAAGCCTGTCTCTTGTCCCCATCTACATTTGAATATCATTGCCTGATGGCCCCATTCCACCAGGGAATGTTATCAACCAACTATGCTGTCCTGCTGGAAGCCCATTCTGGTCCCCAGGACAAACACGAGAGGGATTGGGAGAGAGACCCGAGCCCCTGTCCTGGCGGTGATGAAAACTGGGAGGATGGACAACAAAACATATCTTTCACTTGGCGTCTCCCCGGTGCTGGCGCCGGTGTGGACACACAGGGTCGTTTCTTCACGTATGGTGGACCTGACCCAAAATTCTGGGACATGGTGCATACCTTTCTATTGTCCTTCCTACCCCCCAAGAAACTCCTGGGTTTTTCTCTTTTATTATACAATACCTGACACAGATGCTTCATGTCACAAACTAGCGGCCCGTATCTTTTGTGCGGCCAAGTGCCTTATAGCTAAGGCCTGGAAACAGCCAGCTTCCTCCTCCCTGCGCTTCCTGATCATATGGTTTGTGGCAGGTATGGAGAGGATGACTGCTTACCTAAGGGGCACTGAGGAGGCCATTTATAAAGTGTGGTCTCCATGGCTCAATGCCCACAAATCTTATTGTATCACATTCTTCCTGGGGCTGACACCCTATGTCTCGTGTTCTCCCACTGACGGTGACCTTCCCCATCCCACCCCCAGTCCCCTACAAATATGTTATCTTACTGATGTTATGTTACTGTTTTTCAGTTGTATTAAGAAATTTCTAATAGACTCTGTTTGGCAACACAATTCATGTAAGTTCAGGTCTGCCGTTTCAATTAACGAAAGTTAAATATATATCACTCATTGGCGTATCTATAATGGGTGCAGGGTGTGCAGTGCACACGGGCCCCTCAGAACAGGGGGCCCTGTGGCATGCATCCTGCACCCTGGGTTCGGGGCAGTCCTTTCTCGGGTAAGGAAGGGGGGGGGGCCCACCACCCCCCCCACCATGTGCAAATCCTGCACACGGGCCCCCTCACTTCTTAAAACGCCCCTGATATCACTATAATTATATTATTATAATATTTAAAGAGCATTCATCATCTTTACACAGCAGCAATTTAATGATCCAATACTTAACATCTCGTTTGGAACTAGTAATATCAATGAGCTCCAGGGTACAATTAGGGAGAGCACAGAGGTCTCTATTGCCATGGAAACATTTGCCCTCTAAGGAGAGAATTGCCCTGTCCTTGAGTTGGATAAATTAAATGACAGCTGTGGTGAAGCCCACATGAAAGTTATTTGGAGGATGATGCAGAAAACTTTAAACATTTAAAGGTACAAAATAAATGTACATAATTGTTATTATTAGTGATACTAAAAGACTAGGAAATGGTAAACAATTGCAATATTTAAACATCTCTACAATTGACATCTATTATTGCAAAACTTAAAAACAATAGAATGGATGCAGAACTCTGAAAACTGCGCCAGCGGGAAGCCAATCGGATCCTTCCTACCTCAATGGAGTTCAGAATTCAGGAACCTACCTTAAAATTTTCCGTCTGTCATCACTAGAAGGATTGGAAGTCTAGATTGAGGTAGTGTGCAAATACCGTACAATTTAAATACCTTCCCCCCTTGCGCTGGCACCAGCAGTTCCAGATTAGATGGGCATTAGCAGCGGATGCACATGGGCAAAAAGTGGGCATTTTCAGAAGTCTAGTTCTGGTCCAATATGTTCCATAAAGTGTTAAACTATTGTCATGATTCCAAACCGACAATCAATATATCCAGAGTCACTTAATAAATGTCAACTAAAATTGCCAGCTGACGAGCAAGCTTTAAACTAAATATTGGGTCACAAGATTGACAGGAAAAATAAAGGAAAACATAGATATTTTGCAAATTACTTTTAAGTAATATAAAATGTAACATCTGTGTATACGTGTGCTAAATGTTACGATACAGATCTTCAGGCGCATGAAAATAAGCTCAGAATTCTAGGTGATCTGTCCGGTAGGGCAGCCCAAGGATGGAGTTGCCAGCAAAAAAAGGCGCTTTTAGAAATAGAGGCAGCCAAAAACTAATTTTTGTTTCTCTCTATTTGAAAAAGGCAGCCATTTGCAATTTTTTTGAGAATGGGTAAGTTTGCCGATATGAAGCCACCTGCCGGCCCATTGCCCCCACTGGCACTAGCCGCAGACCCCACAGGAGAGGTGTGTAACTTCTAAGGAGACTTTTAGGGTTAGGCTCTGGGGAAGGGAGGGTTAGGGTTAGTATGCGGATAGTGGAGTCTTAGGATCAGGTTGCAGGGAAGGGAGGGTTAGGGTCAGGGTCAGGTTGTAGGAAAAGGAAGGTTAGGCTTAGGGTAATGGAAGGGTAGGGGAGGGTAAGAGTAAGGATTAGGGTAAGGGTTGGGAATAGATTTACACTCACCTTTCAGCGAAGCGTCTTAGGTCTGCCAGATATCGGTTGCTTTGCCTCTTCAAGGCAAAAGCAATCGATAATCCAGCCAATTCGAAACTAGCAGGGCGTGAACAGCCCTTTCGTAAAAGGGCCATTCTCAGCGGTGACCCACATCAAGCGGCACATCCCCTGTGCTCGCCTAAACTGATGGGCAGTACAAATAAATGTTATAGACAGGTTTAAGCTGTTCTGTGAGATCATTGGTTGTACTGCCCACTGCTGATCTTCACTGGGTGCTTACAGTAGGGTTATAGCAGCGTAATTGCAAGAGAGGGGAATAACGGGGAAGTTACTAGACCTTGTAAGTACGGAAAATGCAGGTCTGAATCCGGCTCTATATTTGTAATTGTACATTTATTGCACATCACACAGAACCAGCAAGTCATTGGTCAATGTATTCATAAACTTCAGATTCTACTGTCAAATGTGCAAACTTTCACTGCACGACGGGTAAAGTGACAAATCTTTTGCACATCAGTTTTAAAGCAATCGCTCAACTTAATTAGTGATATTAAGGTAACATTTTTGTTAACACAGGTGACTTTCACTAATTGAGGTTTTGCTTATCTGATCTCAATTCCCGTACAATTACTATCGGCAGAGGCTCAGCGATGTTCTACTTTGAAAACATGAGTTATGCTTTTTCTAGGTTTAATTTCCTTCTTAATGAGATTCTCCAGCCTGTGTCATAAATCATGTTCACCAACCTGTTTCAGCCTTCTGCTGTTTTTCAATTTTTTCCAGCCTGCCCAGCAGAGAGTCGATTTTCGTTTTGATTTGGGTCAATTCCTTTTTGATTGTTTGCAGCTCATCTGATTTCACTGGAGAGAGGAAAATGGACAAAAATGTGAAAACAAGACTTTTTTCCCCTAACAGACAGAATCTACAACTATCTGCAATGTTCTGTGCATTATGGTACTGTCACAGGTTATCATTTCTGTGCCTGATATTTGTTGTGTTGTCTGTGATTTTCAGTTAAGTATTTGACAGTAGAGAACAGAGTTCATATAAAGAATCACCAAATGATTCACTTAAAAAGATACATCTATTATACGTTGTATGTTGAAGTATCTCATCATTTTGCGTAACAGAACATTGCAGTTTCTTCTTTTATCCAAGTATCTACTGGCTCCCAAATGCAACATAATTGTATGTATTTGTATACCTCCTAATTGTCCTGATTTCAGCGGGACAGTCCCAATTTTAGGTGATTGTCCCCAATGGCCGCCGTCATCAAATGAGGGGCCCGGGCGGGACCCAGCTGTGGGGCCCCGCCCCTAGGTGACATCATTACTGATGTCACATAGGGCTGGACCCGGCCGACACGATTTTACAGCGGGCCGGAGCGCAGGGAAGAAGAACCCTGCGCATTGGCCAGCTACTAAATAGCGCTGAGCAGCAAGTCACAGCGGTAGTATACCGCCGATACCTGCTGCTACAGAGCTAAGTAAGTATCAGCGGGCTCCCATCTGGTCCGGTCCTGGGACAATAGTCCCGACTGTACCCCCTGATGGCGCCCCTGACTATCCCACTGTCTCGATTGCCTTTCAGTTTGTCCCAATAAGTAGGCTACATCGGAGGCAGGTTTTTTTTTTTTTACTTTTTACATTTCTATTTGATTTCCCTCCTGTGCAGCATGACAATGGCATCAGGGCTTAAGCAGGATGGAGGCAGGACTTGGATGAGACAGAGGCGGGGCTTGGGTGGGATAAAGGCGGGGCTTATTTATTTTGTTTTCTGGCTCAAAAATTTTGGTATTTATTTGTATGTATTTGTGTAGTCAAGATCTGATAGCACCCCGTGCAAGAATAACTATATCGGAACACCCAGAATACCAAGTAGTTATTCATATCCACAGTACCAGCCCAGAGGAACCATAAGGATTTCGATTGTCATCAATATAACTACACTTACAGCACCTCTGTACTTTCTGATAAAACTGTTTGGACTTTGGACTTTGGACCGGATCCTCACATATTTTCCGCTCATATCCAGACATTCAGGTGGGATCACACCTATTTGTGCTACCCGACTGGAACACATAGGGCTGGATCCAGACTTAAGTAAGTGCTTGAAATTAGTTACTCCTGGGCTAAACCATGTTGATTTCCGGGGGAATCAAGTTAATTGTATTCTTTGCATGTAGGGAGATATCTTTGAATTGCTTACTGCACACAGATACTGACCAGCTTTACTATCACACTGTTATTTAGATTTGGGCCAGGAAACATCACCTCTCAACTCTAATACTCTTTGCAACATATGAAATACGACTTCCCTGCAATCAACATGGTTTAGCCCAGGAGTAACTCATTTTAAGCACTTACTTAAGTCTGGATCCAGCCCATTGTGCCAATTCCAGTAATAGGAGCAATGACACTTCCAATAGCATCTGACAGAGGGGCTCCTAAAACTGTGTAAAGATCCAGACATCTGAACCGATGGCATTTTATATTTGCATGATTAGGAAAACTGAAGGCAGGGTAAGGCTATTGGAGGTCCGTCCATGCAGAGGAGTGCTTTGCTAAGCGATTGCACTAATGCATGGCTGTAGTCAGGGCCGCCATCAGGGGGGGACAGCCGGGACAACTGTCCTGGGTCCGGACCTCATGGGGGCCCGCCGATGCTTACTAGCTCTATAGCAGCAGGTATTGGTGGTATCCTACCGCTGATATTTGCTGTTCAGAGCTACTTAATTGCCGGCCAATGCACAGGGGAGTTTTTCCCTGCGCATTGGCCCTCTGCTAAAGAGTGTCTGGCAGGCAATGCCCCTGTGTGACGTCATCAATAGGGGGGCAGGCTCCCGCGGCTGGGTCCCGGGCCCCACGTGTGATGACGGCGGCCCTGGCTGTAGTAGTTCTGCAACTGCAAGTGAGAATCCCGTCCTTTGTGAATAACCGAATAATAGAATAGATCAAGACTTCTGCAGTGGAAGTGATTCCGACAGTGTGATGGGACATTGTGGTATGTGTACAGTGTGTAAACAAGGTGGGAGCAGGAAGGTATTTTAATAGGACAGTACAGTAAGGCAATGTGTCATGGGGCCTGATCCAGAGCTACGATGTTACACTGAGCGCTGTAGCGCTCAGCGTAACATCGCTGCTCTGTCCAAACACTCCCCCTTGTTGGAGTGTATTTACACTACCTTACGCCGGCTGAAGGCTACCCTAACTACAGCCGGCGAAAGGGAGTGTAAATACGTTGGGGCGGTGGTGTTAGTAAGATAACGCCGCCCTCCCAGCCTAAATGCAACGCTGTAAATGCAATTGCAACGTCTTAGTACAACTAGCACTTAATAAATAACCCAGACTAGACTAGCATGTAATTGCTAACTCATGCACTACATGTCCTAAATACAAGGTCTGTATCCCACCCACAGTATGCAGTATTCGGTCAACTAACACTATTGTACAAAGGAATAGCATATAACAATTTAGCATTTTTACTCACCGTGCCTTCCACCCTTTGTTAGATGACCGAATCCTGCGTGCTCCAGGAAAATACCTCCGGTCACGAGCCCCCAAATTGTTGAGTCCATGCCCTCCAAAGTATGCAGTGCCTGCAATTATGCCTGAAAATACCAAACCAGTCAAAGATGCGGTCCAACCCACAAAAGTGTATTTATATCGGCAGGGAAATCGTTAATACAAAAAGTGCAGGAACCTGACACAGCAGCACAAACCAAATTTCAGCGAAACTTCAATACAAAAGCCTAGCCTTCAGAGCCTGGCATCGTTCTTTTAACAGTTTGGATCAAAGAGGTAACCATTCACATCTTGATTGGAGAGTCCCCACGGTCATCCTGAATTCCTGGCTCATCTTTGGTCTTGGGGTCTTTCTTTGTTTCCACTACAGAGATTAATCAGCATAATTGTACAGATTCACCTGGCCTATTTAACAGGGTCATTTACTAAAACATTTCATATCATACTTTATTAATACCTATAACTTGCGATCGCTTTATGAGATCTTTCTGCAGAAAATAGCATTGCTAATACAACATTGTTTTCTACACTACAAGTCTAAATATGATATAATTATAACATTCATACGTCAATCGGCGACAATTTGCTGATTAAACCATCTACGAATATAAAATACATTTTTAGTAAATAGGAACGAATTTATACATTAAACATAAACAAGTCCTTTATGAAAATATGAATGTCAGTGTGTTTATTAAAGAATAATATCGTACGATGGAAAATCCCGCGAAAGTATGCATGTGCACTCTAATGCGCGCGCATGACTGCATAAATCTACGTTCATATTTTCCCGCACTTTACATACAAACATAGAAACATAGAAAGTGACGGCAGATAAGAGCCACATGGCCCATCTAGACTATTACCCAGTGCCTGAAATCACGTTCTCACGATACTTCAGGCACTGGGTAATAGCCTCAGTAGCGCTGGCACTTCCTGCTAGCAGGAAGTGTTTTGCAGCGTTAAGAAAGAGATTTTTTTTCCCTTCTAGCAGCTGCTCAGCGGTCCCTGGATGGCAGGGCATGGTGCCTAATGCCCTGCCATCCATGGGCATGCTGATGCTTGTAGTTCTACAAGCATCAGCATGCCCTGTTGGGGCAGAACATAGGGCAGCGTTAAAAATCCGCACCTCTCATAGGTAAATTTAAAAAAAAATGCGTTAAAAATACGCCGGCGAAGGATTTTTTCCTAATTGAATCGGGCCCTCTGTTTCCTATATTTTATAAGAACCTGTTTGCATATATCGTTTTGGATACTGTATTGTATTGTCTTGTCATTTCCTTTCATATTAAGTATCAATTAAGTTCATGTCTGCAAGTTCTTCAGGTCACTAAACACTAGTATCAACCACACCTCCAAATGTAAGTGCAGTTTAGGAAAGGTGCACAACAGTTATCAAATAGTTAAGCATAAAAAGATTTTACTTTTATGAACATATTGATACAGCAAAAATAGAAACATTGTTAAAAAACCTGTAGCTACCATCTACCAAATTAAAAAGACACCTGATGTCTGCATGGGAGTAAATATCTCAATGTAACAATAATATTGGGCCTGATCCAGAACAACGCTGCGGAGCGAATTTACGTGTGGTGGAGACGTAAAATCGCGTATTTGTAATTACTGCACATGCGCACCATAGAAAATACGCTCAATAGCGTAATGTAATTGTGAACGTATGGGCCATTCACGTATGTGTCACGTAAATACTTACTTGTGGGTGTGCCAATTTTACGTGCCTCCAAAATACGTCTGAAATACGTGAAGTAGGCGGTGGTTGTATTTAAAGTGCACAGTATGGGCGCGCTTAGCTGCGTAAATTCGTGTTGCCCATACGTACCTGTGCGCGTGACTGCGGTTATGTTGGAAAAAGTTAAGGTAGGGTTTGGAAAGCGTATCTTGACAAAATACGTACGTTCAAGGGGTGTGCCGAGGGGAGTGTAACGAATTTACGCACACGCTACGCGAATAAACGTACGGCAAACGTAGTTCTGGATCTACCCCATTGTCCTAAAGTAACAAGACTAGGCCTTAAGAGTAAGCAAAACAAATCCACATTAATACAACGCAAATATAAGCTGCTGCATGTTGCACACTGGTATATAAAAATACTTATGAGCGCTTGCCCGTCGGGTTACGCATCAAAGCTTTTTGAAAAAGCGTACAGCGAAACATGCATCAGGTGTAATGGACTTATCCTGATGGTTTGGCTTTCAAGACTTTCGTCCTCTCTGTCGGTCTGCTGCAGCCACACTGTTCCCGTCTGATTGGAATCACTGCCTCTCATGCGGTCACCAGGGACAAATAGCCGCTCCACGAAGTGAAGATCCACCGTGAGGTAGCATTTTTGTTTTATTTCTTTGATTATCATTTTTTGAGCTTAGGGTGAGATTTGTGACTGTCTATTGTGGACATTCTCTTGCTGAAAACTCGGATGCATAACCCGACAGACAAACGCTCATAAGTATTTCTGTATATACCACTGTGCAACATGCAGCAGCTTATATTTGCATTGTATTAATGTGGATTTGTTTTGCTTTCTCTTGAGGCCTAGTCTTGTTATTTTAGGACAATATTATTGTTACATTGAAATATTTACTCCCATGCAGAAATCAGGTGTGTTTTTAATTTAGTAGCTACAGATTTTTAAACAATGTTTCTATTTTTGCTGTATCAATATGTTAATAAAAGTAAAAACTTTTTATACTTAACTATTTGATGACTATTGTGGACCTTTCCTAAACGGTACTTACCTTTGGGTGTGTGGTTGATTCTATTGTTTCTGTTGACCGTGAGAGGTAGCACCCTCACTTTAAATTTGTTCTTGATATTATAGTGACTTAGGACCTTATTCACACTTAAGAATCTTATTAAAATAAGAACTTAAAGTCACTCCTGGGCTAAACCATGTTGATTCGAGGGGAGTCATATTTCATCATTTTCAGTACTAGTTTTGAGAGGTGATATTTCCCAGCCCAAGTCTAAATAACAGTGTAATAGTAAAGCTGGACAGTATCTGTGTGCAGTAAGCAATTCAAACATATATCCCAGCATGCAAAGAATATAATTAAATTAATTCCCCCTGCAATCAACATGGTTTTGCCCAGGAGTGACTTTAAGTTCTTATTTTAAGAAGATTCTTAAGTGTGAATCAGGTCCTTAGTGAGGTGTCAATAATAATAGGTTAGATTACTTTACAGGAGGAACCAAAGGCCAACGGAGACACACCGTCCAAATTGGTGGGATCAGTGAATATTAATGAGCAGTGTGTGAGGAATTATTATTATTAACGTTATTTATATAGTGCCACAAATTGTCTGTAGCACTTTACAGAGAACATTAGACATTCACATCAGTCACATACTAAGATCCCTAACACATTCATACATATTTACAGACACAGACGAGGGTTAATTTAGTCCGCAGCCAATTAACCTACCAGCATGGGAGGAAACCGGAGCACCCGGAGGAAACTCACACAGACATGGGGAGAACATACAAACTCCACACAGATAAGGACTAGTCCGGGAATCAAACTCATGACCTCAGCACTGTTTGGCACAAGTGCTACTTACTGAGCCACCATGCTGCCCCATATAAAGAGAATTAGTCATAGTAGAACAGACCAGGTGGTTGTTTTTGATAAGCCAATATTCACACATACTGTAAGTAACACAGTTTAACGTGAGGTCAGGTTTGTGACATTGGGGTAGATCCAGAACTACGTTTGCCGTACGTTTATTCGCGTAGCCTATTTTCGTGTGCGTACATTCTATACACTCCCCTAGGCACACCCCTTGAACGTACGTATTTTGTCAAGATACGCTTACCAAACCCTACCTTAACTTTTGCCAACGTAACCGCAGTGATCCGCACACGTACGTATGGGCAACACGTATTTACGCAGCTA
>WWET01001616.1:188120-211113 GCA_011038615.1 Limnodynastes dumerilii
CCTGCACAACACAATGACACACACACTCAGCACCCTGCACAACACAATGACACACACACTCAGCACCCTGCACAACACAATGACACACAAACACACACACTCAGCATCCTGCACAACACAATAACACAGACACTCAGCACCCTGCATAACACAATGACACACACGCTCAGCACCCTGCATAACACAATGACACACACACGCTCAGCACCCTGCATAACACAATGACACACACACGCCACCCTGCACAACACAATGACACACACACAACACCCTGCACAACACAAAGACACACACACACTCAGCACCCTACACAACGGCTAAGAAGAGAAACTTTCTCTCATCTCTATCTCCTGCAGCCCAGGAAGCTCTGTACATCACGTGACTGCATGAGTCACATGGGCTGATGACGTCACAGGGTCCTGCCGGCTGCATGTGAAGCAGTGATGTGGATCTTTCTCCCCAGCACTGATATAGAGGGTTACTGCATAGACTGTCCATCACCATGACCCTCTATAGTAGTGCTGCACAGACAGACTCCACAGCACTGTTTAACATGCAGCCGGCACCTGCAGGAGGAATGTTAGTACAGGTGCAATGGGGTGATCGCTGGGCCCCACAGCAACTGAACTCATTGAATCCCCGGTAGTTACGCCCTTGGTCTAAACCATTTATTTATTTATTTAATTTTTAGCTAATATCCATACCTGTAATGCAACAATCAATGCATATTTTGGTGGAGGCACATGGGGTGGTTACAGTTGCCGCTCTGGAAATATCAAATTCATCAATAATATAGCAGACACCATGATATTGGCTTTATCAATGCCTAAATAGATTTAACAGTGAAAAATGGCAGGGGCCATGCTAAAAGAAATCAGTTTGGCCTAGTACTCTTCAAAAATGTATAATAACAACAAAGTATCACATATTGCGGCAGACGCCGCACTTACCCGCTCTGTAGTCCGGCGGCGTCTGTCTCCTTCTGGCGGTCCCGTGTGCCTAACAGCCAGAGACTGTCACCGAAGCAGTGACAGTCTCCATACTCACCAGTAGCATTGTCAGCAATGGCGTCCTCGTGGAATCCTGGCACCAAATCTCCGCGGTGCTCCGGACAATGGGCGCCGCCATCTTGGATCTATCAGGTGACACTGCTCCTCCAATGCCTGGCTTCCTCTCCAGTCCTCCAGCCTATCGGTGAACTGCGTGCACTATATAAACCCTGCAAGCCCTTCACTCATTGCCAGAACAACTAGGTCCTCTAGGTGTCTGGTACTCCTGCATTGAGCTTTTGTCTGATCCAGTCCTGCCTGATCCAGTCCTGTTGGTTCAGTCCTGTTGGTCCAATCCGGCAACCTCCAACTCTACAGTATCTGCTACCCAGATTCACCTTGTTCAACTCCACCTCCAACTCTACAGTATCTGCTACCTGGATTCACCTTGCTCAACTCCACCTCTAACTCTACAGTTATTCCTGCCTAGACTTTATTGCTACGCCTACCCAGTTATAGCCTCCTGCTACTACCTACTCTCACCATACCCCTGTTCACGGACTTTTATTCTCTCCCATTGCACTTCCAGTCCCCTTGGCTTCCCTGCACCTCCTGATTCAGAGACTGATCACTATTGTGTTTATTCATTTCCTGTATGCACCCGTCCTTCATTAAACCAGCTCACTTCCAATTCCAGCCATCTCAGTTGTATTCACCTCTGACACCCGGGACAGATCCCAAACACCCCTTGAACGTGACACAAAGGACTGGATCCTGACCGTCTGCCATCTGTTTTACACACACAAAGTGCGTTGGGTCGAGTGTTTGGACAAAAGTGTGCATGCGTCTTACATGGTCTGCAATGGATCTCCAGGTGAAGGGAACTCTGTTCCATACGCCTGAAGAAATGTCTGCAAGGGCGGCGCAATCCCTAAACTTTGTAAGGTGGGCGGGGGAGGATTTAAAGGGTACAGCCTGGATGGGATTTAGTACTCTTGTGTGGACTGCTGATCAATTATGCATAAACAAGCTCAAGATAAGGGCGTGATGAGGGATTTCACTCTCCTCTTCCATGCGGACTAACAGACAGGATCCGGTCTAAATTGATTATCTGACAGGTGTCACGTTAGCCACCCCTGCTAGACTTCCTTTTGTTGTGGCACTACAGTGGGACCTGTAAAGGTCTTTTGCACTACCATGGGGCAATTTTATTAGTTTAAAAGTTAAGTTTGGCATTGGCATATCACAGGGGCTCTCCCAATTTGACAGGGATACAGCCAACACCATAATGTCAGCTGTGTCATTGCTGAAAGTGTTTTATCTTTGAAAGTGGTGTGGGTCCCCCCTAAGAAGTTCTCTGCCAACCAGTTTCAAACTGGCCGGGTTATCGATTGCTTTTGCCTCAATGAGGCATAGCAATTGATCCCCGAAGCACAGAACACGGTGCTCCAAAAGGTGAGGCTATAAACTACCCCAACTTCCCTTTAATTCTAACCCTAACCCTCCCCTTCCATTACACTAACCCTCCCTTCCCCGCAGCCTGACCCTAACCTTCACTTCTCCCTAGCCTGACCCTAATACTCCCTTCTCTATAGCTTAACCCTAAGATGTGCCTCCCCGCAGCCTTACCCTAACCCTCCCCTGCTATGGACCTAACCTTAACTCTCCCTTCCTAGGAGGCTTACCCTAACCCCCTCTAACACTAAAAGGGTCTGGAGAGGTTACTCACCTCTCCGAAGCTATGCCGATCGACACATTTAATAAGAAAATTCTAAAAAGACCCCCTATTCGAAATAGAGACAGACGAAAAGTAACTTTTGGCTGTCTCTATTTCTGAAAGCACATCATCATTGCCGGAACTGCAACTGCTTTGAAATATGTTAAATCAGCCAGGGTACCTGTTATATGCTTGGCATAATACCTCTTTGTAATGTTGACATTAACAAATTCAACAAATAAAAATGTAAATATATAAAAAAAACAAAAACCTTGTATTTGCTCTTGCTCCTGGTTCTGTCAATAATCTGCCTCTGCTGCTCTTGGCTCCTGCCCCCGTCCATCCTCTCTTATTTCCTGTCTCCCATTCTGTCACTTGCTTCACCTGTCTTGTCCACTCTTTTGCACTGTATTGTCACCTGCTACGCTCTCTCTCTCACTGTCTTCTTCTTCTCTCTTTCTCCTCTTATCTTTTCTCCCACTCTGTCACTTACTCTGTGTGTGCTCTCTCTCTCTCTGACACACTTATTTTCTTCTTAACTCTCCTACGACTACCACTTAAACCTAAGGTAAGTAATTAGTAATTAGGAAATAGTAATTAAGATTAGTAATTAGGGTTAGGATTAGGATTATCGAAATACCAAACACATTGCTACACCCAATGTGGGAATATTCAGTTTAATAAACGCAAAGAAAGGGAGGGGGTAAAACTATGGAATCCATGCTTTAGCGCTAATGCTTGCCTATGAGTTGAAAGCTGACATTACCTATCTCTATCATATACTAAAGACCAAGAGCTGCATACTGTACAATAACTTATAACAGATCAATAGCCAATCTTCCCATTATAAATTCAATAAAATCCTATCTGAGAGGTAATGCTATTTCTAAACTAAGGTTATTGGTTGACAAAGTGGTATATAAAGAGGATTGTAAACTACGATCGATTACAAAAATGATTTCTTAAAAACAATCTTTTTTTAGTTTATTAAATAAAATATAGGGAGGACTAAACGTAATATTAAACACAAGCAATAATAATGAATATGCTTCCCTTTGTATATATTCTCAATAATAATTCTAAGAATGTATAAATATATAGCAATATCAATGTAGCAAAATACAAAAACCCAGCTGAGCATGTAAGTATGTCCATAATAAGGTCATTACTATAATATATAATAATCATTAAATTATGTCAATCACTGTTAGACCCCAATTGTTCTATGCGCTCCCTCACAGGCCTGTTTCAGTCCATAAATATCCCTAATTTCTCCAAGGGCCATGAGCTTATAGGGAAATAAAAATATACACTATAAAGATCAAAATATGCACATTGGGGTAAATCCAGAACTACGGGTTAGTTAATGCACAAAGCGTAGTGTATTTTGGCTAGCGTAATTACTATACACTCCCCTTCGGCCGTACGTACTTTGGCCGTTTTACGCTTGCCAAACCCCACCTTAACTTTTCAAAGCATAACTCCTGACGTACGTAAAGGCTTCACGTATGTAAGTGTCTAAGCACACCCATACTGTACAATTTAAATGCCTCACCCCGCCTCCGAAGCGTAATTACGAGTGTCGTGCCCCTTCATTCGTAGTTACGCTGTTGATACGTGGCTGGTACATACGTTCAGAGTTACGTGGCCTAACACCTGCTGTGCGCATGGGCAATAAATACTAATGAGCGATTTTATGTCAGCGGCTAGCGTAAAATCGCTAGCGTATGTGGTTTAGGATCTGGGACATTGTGTTGACAATATGGAGCATCATGCCAATGTTTGTTTTACTTAATTGTGCTTTTTCAAGACAACCCGCGGTGAACCCTGTAAGTCTGGCACCCAAGGACATGTAATACTGAATGAGGTGCCTGCATCACAGCATTGCCTGCTCACGATGATGCAGGCCAATCAATAGAGCCGAATATCTGCTGTTGTCCCTGACAACATAACTGTATTTTTCAGTGTAACTGTCATTGGACCTGATTCACACTTAAGAACACGATAGGTTCCTAAATATACGCAACTAATAGCAATGACACTCCCTCGGCACGCCCCCGGTTTTCAGGTTCTTATGTGACCTACGAGTGCCATAGGGCTCCCTTAACTGTAGGTTCACATTTGAATGCATAGGGCGTCTACTTAGGAACTTAACTGCATAACCACGCCTTCATTTGGTCATTTAAATGCCTCTCTCCACCCAAGTTTTCGTATCTGCCGAGTTCATTATGCATGGAACGCCCATTGTTGCGTATGTTACTACAAACCTTAAGATTTTAAGTTTGTAGTATATAAGCACGGAATTTGCGAACTTAAGTCCAACGCAAATAGCGTATAAAAAGTACTACTCATGCGCAGGGCATCCATTCTTAATTATACGCTCCTAAAATCATGAGAATTCTTAAGTGAGAATCAGGTCCATTGAGAGGAACAGACATCCTGTGTGGCCAATAGAGAGTAGGCATTTCAGACACGCAGAATAATCGATATTGGCAATACCAATGAGCAAATGTCTGAAATGCCAGCTCCTGGTGATGCAGAGACATCATTATCATCAGCCGTTTCTCTTCTCGCCGATGCCGTCAGTGAGAGGAGCAGCAGGCCATAGCGATGTCTGCAGGCGTTTGAGCAGATTAGACAAGAAATAAGCAGAAAGAAGAGCAGTGCAGAGGAGAAAAGAAGAGTAGAAGGTGAGTAACTACAGGTGATAGGAAAAAATAAGACAGGGTGAGAGAGAGGGCGACATCGAAAGAAGAGAAAGTGAAAATAAATGAGAGGGTGTTAAAAACCTCCCCATCTAGTCCCATAGAAAAAAAAGGGACAGGTATAGGGATTCAGGTCGCTTTGGAAGATATTATACACCTGTATTTTTCAATTCTGAACATATTATCAAAGAATATTATACAGAAAATGTAAATGTAAAATGTGAAAAACACAAAAACACACAATCATTTTAGCATTACCGACTTTAATGAGTTGAAATAGAAAATAAAATATAAAAGCAAAGCTAAAACAGCGTATATTTGTTAGAGAGCAGCAGCTAAAGTTTTGCCTAGGGCTCCAAATTGGTCAGGACTGGCTGTGCATAAGAGCCGTAATTTAGCCCTTCAGCCATCACACTTCAATAGGATTTTTGTTCTAGTAATATTTGACCCAGACAAGAGACAATAACACAACAGATTGACTCCCCTTCATGTAGCGCTAATTAGTGTAATCATAATTTATACATCTGAGACACTGGATTTCATTAAGATTTAATTTTTTACCTCTCAAAACGTTCATTATTACAGATAACTGTTATTTGGATTATTCTTCCTGGTAAAATGCTTTCAAATTGAACACTACTTGATTCTAATCAGAGGCTCAGAGCGTAGACATGTACTTCATGGTACAGGGGGCGCTTTTGAATGCCATTTGAATGTAGGATTTAAGTGTCAGTGCAGTTAATGGTCGCATTTGTAAGGAGACATTATAATTCACTTTTGTGATTTGTTGCTCTACCTCAATGGGTTTTACATCAGGAAGGCTGAAATGATTTCCTGAATTCCCCATGTCCATTTGTTTCGAGTGGTTAAAGATTCATGAATTCGTTCACAGGAACCAAAGAAAAAAAAGAAAGATCAGAATTCATAAGTAGATGGCAAGTATAGCTCAAGCATTAGATGTTCAAGCAATAACTTTTCTAAGGCTTTCAGGGTTTGTTTTGCTAAAACAATTTAATGTTTTATAACGAAATATCTTATTTTTTTTAAAAATGATTTATTGAATTTTAAAATCAACAAATCTTTGTAAACGCATGTCAATCGATCCTAAAGAGAAGCCGAAATGTTACAACGCCAATCTACTGTAATGGTCAGCCCGAGACTTCCAGCTTAATGGTTTTCCAATAAATTGAATGGTTCCCCATAGAGAAAGAAACAAAGCTGGAAAAAAAGAGACATACAAACACCATGAGTGAGGCACGAATTACAGTCAGAGCCGGCCCTAGGCATAGGCCATATAGGCAAATGCCTGGGGTGTCACTGCTTTTGGGAGGCATCCTGTAAAAAAAACCCAGGATGCAGTGATATAGATAGATAGAGACACTAGCCACAGAGGAGTGAGAAGAGCGCCTATATAGCCTGGTGCACTTATAGCTGCACCTGCACTGAGGCCCATCAGTAACGCAAGCTCTCCCCGACAGCATTATGGACCGTATTCACAGATGCGTTTGGCAAAAAGTTCGCAATTATACGCACGCACGGTGCAGGCCAAACCCCACTTAAGAGTCCACAGACCACTTGTATCTTTCCATGGGCATTTGCATACGTATATGTCCTCCGTCCATGCGATTCTTTAAAACCGCGCCTCCATGCATTCATTTAAATACCTCCCCCACCCACTTTTATGTAAATTTCTACGTCCCTGTGAGATGCGTGCGTATGTCTTCAAGTGCGATTCACAAGTCCGTCCGTGAGGCACTTCTGTGCGTATAGTCCATGAAAAGTATGTAAAAAAAAGTTACAACACATGAGCATTTGATACGTACCTAAAAATACGCACGCAACTGGCAACAAAAACGGATCTCTGAATCCGGAGAGATTATTTTTCAGTCTAGGGAGAATAGCTATAGACCGGCACTACTGATGTATCTCAGGCCAGTTCTGGCTCATCCAACTACCCCCCCATCCTTCCGCTAACACAGCAGCGCAGTACAGTTTAATAAGGAGCATATCTCCAAAGGGTAGATAATTGTGTGAATGGATAGGTTTATTTAAGAAATAATTTCTGAGAGCGTGACTACTTATCTAAATTCTTTTACGCTTCTTACCATGGTAATCAATCTGCCACTAAAGGTCCTCACTTAATAAAATTTACAGCATCTTGGGAATTACAATAAAGAAGGTCAATACTTCACTGTGCCCCAGAGCTCTAGTGTTATAGGGATACCATCCATGTAATATTAACATTTGAATGACAAGTCAAACATCGTGGCAACAATAATCTATATGCTGATGAGACATTTAATGAAACAAATGTTTTCTAATACCAAAAATTAATAGAGTTTGAAGACGAGAAAATAGCTTTGAAGTGAGTAACTGCAGCCAAATATTAATGCTTGCATTTAAATCCTTTGTCAAGTTAATTACACATTATCTAGATAACTGCTATCAGCACAGTGACAGCACAGTGACTTGTTAGCAACCAAATGTGAAATGACTTTAGAATTACATGTTCAAGAGCACTTAGCTGCTCTAATAACAAAAAAGTCCTATAAAAAGACTTGTGAACTAAGTTAATAACACAACACGTACCTGTATAGATACAGAAGTGACACAAAAGAATAATTATCTCCAGCAGCTAAAGAAACATATCTCTGACTCATTTCATATTTATGATACCATGTGTGAAATCTAGCGTGCCGATATCATTCTGCCTTTGCAAAGTGTAATGAAATCAAACCGGCATAAAAAAACCGTCAACTGGAAACGTGGTTTATTTATGCATTTTCAACAATGCCCGATAATGCTTAGATCACAGAGATTTTAGAAAGGAAGATTTCTTAAAACAATATCGCCGGGATACAGCATAACCAGGAAACTGCTGACACTTATTTGGATTTATGCCGATTTGTTTATTAAAATCAGCAAATATGTACTGCGCAAGCACCGATACAGTTGTATGCCATTAAGCCTGCACTCGACGTTTAATTTCAAATCTAAAGAGGGTTTGAGGCTGGTGAGCTTGTTATTTAAAAGGGGTCTGCTCTGGGAAGGTTAAGGTGCTGGCATGACTGAAAAACCACAAAGAGATCCTAAGTTTAACTCCCAGCACTTATGTGTGGTTTAAGGTATATCATAAATGTTGTTATATATTGTGCATTTACAATATGACAATGGGCATGATCCAGAACTAAAAGAAAATTCTATACGTAGTCCCCACAACAGAGGCTTATGTACGGAATTTGGGATCCAAAATAACATACAAGGGAGAAGACGGCACTCTCTCTGCTCTCCTTGTAGATGGTGGGAACATGCCTGTCCTGGATTCTACCTTAAATATCAGCACGCAACTTAGTTTGGGTAAACTGAGCTCTTACTCTATCTGGAACACATGGTGGGTAGACTGGCCAAATTTGCTTGCTAATTAATAATTCTATGTTAATTATTTTATTGAAAACTGAACCAGTTTTGATGGGTTTCAAGGAACAGGAGGATCGAAGATTGGGATCCTGTACAGGTGTCAACAGCGATGCCTGAGACAGCCACCAGCAAAACGCACGTCGGCATCATCCACATGGACTGTAATCACCTCTTGCTGCACACCACACTCAGTTCATGCCCTCTCAGTGACGCTGGTAAGATTGTTCTGAATTTATAGAGGCAATCACACAGGGTAAGATAAGACTCCCTAGGGAGCGAAGCACCACCGTGAGGCGGCTTTGTTATTTTCTTTATTGATTTCTAACCTAGGGACATTGCTGATATAGACCACATCCCATCTTCCTAATTGTCTAATACCAGCGATACTAATAGATACCAATGTATGTTTGAAGGCTATATTTTATTATGATTATTACTGGCACTATGTTGTCCATAAACCAATGTTAATTTATGTGTGGAATGCAGCATTTGGTTGATCTGTCTTTGAATTTGTTTATTATTTATTTTTTGTCTTATAAGACTCTATTTATTTTATTATTACTTACTATTTTTTTTACATTTATGTCAATATTTTTTTGCATGGCTCTTGATACTAAATTTTATATGTGCAAAATAAATGTTAAGTTTTAACTAGGTGTGCACACCTAAATGTGGCCCCTCCTTTTTTGAGGTCCCTTTTAGACCTCAAATAGTTACTATCTAAAATATATTTTACCACAATGTTGCACCCTTTGTAGCTCAATAGTTAGGTATCCCTTGTACAGCCCTGGGGTTTACAAAAGGTTTACTTTGCTACAAAATTTCTCTGTGCGGATTAATTTCTTGGTCAACAGGGATGCCGCCAGAAATGTTGGGGCCCAGGACACATCTGCGGCACCCTGACACTATGTGAAATCACCCGTGACATCACATAGGGGACGGACCTGCATTGGCTCGCTAATGTATACCTTGGCTAGCCCTTATACCTGCTGCTGCAGAGCTACAGAAAGTATCGGCAGGCCCCATAGGCTCCAGTACAAACACAGAATGGAAGTTGCTCAATCAATTTATAGGTAAATGCAAACAGGTGCATGAAAGGCTGGGGTTAATCTGCTTGCCACAGAAACAAAGGGAAAAAAATGCCTCAGCAAGTTAAGTTATTTTGCTGAATGTGGAACAATTTAGACTCTATTGCCAAACTATAACCTTTCCATCTGCCCATACTGCTCTCTGAAACAACACGGGCCAGATTTACAAGGGGGCGAGTTAGGCAGTGATTATAAATCACCAGCCATCGCTGCGATTTCCTAAGGGGTGCCTCGTGCTAGTGACTTATTATCGACACTGATGTGTGGCGATTTTTGAAGGGTTAAATCGCCGCAATTTAGCTTAGATTCTGAGTCATAATTGGTCCCCTATTTATACCCTCTGATGGGCATTTCCGCCTCATTCAGACTCATTTTCAGTATGACAGAGTGCAAGAAGATGCACCCTCTCGCAGGATCCAGAATGAAGAAGAGGATGCACCCTCTCGCAGGATACAGGATGAAGAAGAAGATGCACCCTCTCGCAGGATACAGGATGAAGAAGATACACCCTCTCGCAGGATACAGGATGAAGAAGATGCACCCTCTCGCGGGATCCAGAATGGAGAAGAAGATGAACCCTCTTGCGGGATCCAGGATGAAGAAGAAGATGCACCCTCTCACAGGATACAGCATGAAGAAGAAGATGCACCCTCTTGCGGGATCCAGGATGAAGAAGAAGATGCCCCCTCTTGCGGAATCCAGGATTTTTGTCCAATGTGCTTTTTTTTCAAAGTGAGTTAGTAAACAACTCTTAGTAAATCCGAGGATTTATATATTTTTTCTGGCTGTATTTTGTGCAATTTTATAGCGATTTTGCTATACCTGAAAATTGGGTGTGGGTTTCCAGTTAGAACGGCGCTATTTCGATTGGGCCGTTTTCTCCCAGGCAGTTTGGAACTGGTTGGGATATCGGTTGCTTATGCTTTGATGAGGCATAGCAATTGATCCTTGAAAGGCAAGTGGAAAAACTAACCACAATTCTTCCCCTTATTCTAACCCTAACCCTCTCCTTCTATTACCCTAACCCTAACTTTCCCTTCCCCGCAGCCTGACCCTAACCCTTCATTCCCCGCAGCCTGACCCTAATACTCCCTTCCTGGCAGCCTGACCTTAACCCTCACTTCCTGGTAGCCCAACCCTAACCCTCCATTGCCTGCAGCTTGATACTAACCCTCCATTTCCCGTAGTTTGAACCCTAACCACCTCCCCCTTCCATGGCCCTAATTCCAACCCTCCCTTCCACGCAGCCTGACCCTAACGCTAACCTGCCTGGTCTGGCAGCAGTCTGGCGTCAGGTCCGGTGGCAGTGGCGTTTTCAATTTTTTTGTGAAAATAAATGGGGGAGTAAGCGATAGGCATACTCACCCATTCTGAACAAAATATTTAAAATTAGATGGGTATTCAAAATAAGGACAGCCGAAATGGAACTTTTGGCTGTCCTTATTTCGCAATACCATTTTTTAAGCAGGGACTTCCATTGCCAAAAATCGTCCAAAAACGTTGATTTTCATAAAATTGACTTTAGTAAATCCAGCCCTAAGTTTCCTTCAAGCCAATCACAGCTCTCAATCATGTTCATCTGCTGCATGTGTGCAGAAGACAAAAAAATCGGAAGCTGATTTATTAATTTTAGAAGGATCTTGACAAGGCAAATAGATGTAATTAGTAAAGCTACATAGGCCAGGATTACTGCGTTCCTGACTATTAAATAAATGCCAAAGTTCAAAAAGAGCAACCATTGCTCAATAGAAAAGTCTTTCAACAAACTTTAAAAATAAGTATTAGAAAATATACTACAATAAACAATACATTTAGTTTCTCTGGATAATGTAGTCTATAAAACATATGTTGCTTTATAGATTTAAAATAAAAAGGTAAATACATCATATTGTCTAACTATCATTGAATTATAATAGTAAAACTGGTACTATATAGTATAATACCACTAGAAAAATGTGTGTATTATGAACCATATTGTTCTTCACAAAAAAAACCCAACCTTTATTGTCTTTCTCCAAATGTCAGGACTGAGCAAGATGGTTTGTGCAGTAGACGATATCTTTTGTAAAATGATATATCTAATCTTCAAAGTTCTGCTGCTATTCAGAATTGTCTTACTAATATTTCATCATGAACTTCACCATTGTCACAGTAGGAAAAAAGGAGTTCTAGACATTAAACTCACAGATCTTTTCAGAAAACTAAGGACACCTTACAATATGTCAACCATTTCAGTTACTGTTATTTTCTATAGCTTCGTAAGTAATCATTTTCTTGTTAAAGCAGAAAAGTAAACTAGATAGATAGATAGATAGATAGATAGATAGATAGATAGATAGATAGATAGATAGATAGAATTATTTTTCCAGAACCGCTTTAAACTCTTTTAGTATCCTAGGATGTGTCCCATCTGGCCTTTTTTATTTGTCCGCTCTCAGCTTTAAAGGTTATTTTAAAATTTAATCCTCAGTGAAAGGACTTGTAATTTCTTGCTTTGTACCGGTATTCTTGCAGCTTAAGTGCAGTCCTTTCCCCTATATTTCTTTTTTAAATATTAAACAAAACTAATTCTTAAGATGATCAGACATAGTCCTGTTGACCCAACTAGTATCAGACTCTGTGTTTAATCTTACTATACTTTATTTACTTTTTTTTTGCTTTTAATTTATATACCTTAAAAGCTTTTGCCCCCTTTCATACTAATTGAGCCATTTTTTTCAAAGCTTGGGCCTTTAAAGTTCTGATAACCTTTTTAGCCTTATTTTCCTTTGTAAGATACAAAGTCTTGTCATCATTTTCTTGAGATTGCTTATATTTCCCCAAGGCCATGAAATAGATAGACAGATAAAGAAGTATGGTTAGATTTGATATCCTGACTGCAGGTGCACATGACTGTTATTTTCTATAGAGTTAAACAAAGATATTTATTTATAAGGGTATTGATAAGCATTCATTATCTGCACTCACCAGTGCTAAAGTGGCCCCACCACATAACAACAGGAGGGGGGGGGGCAGAAAAGGGGAATGAGTCGTGTTAGTATTCTCTACCTTCTGTGTAGAATCTTATAAACAGAATAGAACAGATCAGTCTATAAATAGTTTGAAGGATTATCAGCGTCTGGGAAACAGAGGAACTAACTAAAAAATATATTGGAAGTTAAAGGAAAAGATTGTAATCAAAAGGGAGCAAAGCTAAATTTGAAATTCTAAAAGTGGGCCAGATGTCTTAATGCAAGAAGGTGAATATGAGAATTTAGTTATGAGCAACAGTGTTTATGGAGTTAGAGAAGGAAAAGAAATGATTTTCATTATACTTGTATGTCTGAGACCTAAGACTTTCCCTGCGTGTGGAGAGTGAACGCTTCCATTCTCCATGTGGTAATGACTTTGCTAACCACTCAGGAAATAGACGCACCTCATTACATTTCCATTATCTAGGGATAATCAGACACAATACACAGAGATGCTTTTTTTATACCTATAAAGAGAGTGAACCACGTAAAATGACCAAAAAAAGAATGAAGGGGCATTACATTAATTTATACGGTTACCCATATCCTCCTCATATTTTGTGGTTTAGGTCAGGAGTGAACCATTTATGGTGCTTAGTAGTAAGGAAAATTCTGGTTGGTAGTGAAGCAAAATCAATCAGTAGTTGACAGTCCTTCGCCACGGCTTCATTACAGACCTTAAACACAGACAATGGCAGCGGGCTCCACCAGGAACCTTTGTGACCCTGGACAGTGGGCAATTGCTGGGCACCTTTGAATTTCAGTATTGTCCTCTTTGCATCCCCCTTGCATCACCAGACCTCATATGTTTAATAGGGATTACAATAATCCTGACACTAATCCTAATACCTAAAACTAATTCTCAATCCTAACCCTAACCCTTAATCTTAACTCCTAACCCTAATTTCTAACCCTGACCATAATTTTTTATTTCAACCAGTAACCGGGGAAGCCCAGCAGAGATGGTGCTGGAGAGAGTTAATTTTAGAACAGTTACAGCAGGTAGGTACTGAGCAGAGTAAATGTCGTCATTCTGAAAGGTACCATATCGAATTGCATTGCACCTGCGCCAACATAACATATTCCTAAATTAGAATTATGGTGTTGAATATATCACTGTCAAAATAGTGATTGCTGGTATGGAAACTGCACCCAGTGTTGCCACATGCAAGAAGTCTAATATTAAAATATTTGACAGAATGGCATTTGCAGAAGAAGAAAAAAGAGGAGGAGGAGACACAACCTGACGTGGCTAGATCTGAAGAGCCAGAGGAGCCAGAGCTGAATGGGAGAAGACTGCAAGCAAGCTGACGCCAGGACTCCAAGCAACAGATGAACATTCTTCACATCTAGCAAGGCTTCCCAAGACAGATGACAGCAAACGGTAAGTGAAATTTTTTTTAAATATATTTATTACACCACACAATACATTACATGACACTTAGTATAGGACACGGACCGCCGGTGGTAAGTGGACACATTAGGGGTTAATATTAGTTAGGGAAAAGGTTTATTACACATGAACACATTGTATTTTTTATCAGTATGTTTTGTGAACACACTATTTTTTTTTTTAACACACGGAGCACACAGCGCAGCATGGTTAGAAGCCTTACCATGCTGACGCTGATAGAACTACAAAGCTAAGCAATGCTGAGCCTTGTAGTCCTATCAGCACAGCATGGGTAAGGCTTTCAGCCATGCTGCATTTACCCCTTGCAAACTCACAGCATCTTGTGTGAGTTGGAAAAAATCGCCTAAAAATCACATTCACAAATTGAATTTCACAGCAAAAATCACCCTTTGTAAATATACCCCCTGAAACGCATCAGCGGCGCCCCCTGCCCAATATGTGATGTCACCCATCACATAGGGGATGGGGCACCATGGACCTGCATTAACAGAGGTCTGATGTACAGGGAAGTCCTTCCCTGTGCATTGGCCCACTAATGTACAGCTCTAAGCAGCAAGTATCGGTGGTATGATACCACACCTGCTGCTCTATAGAGCCAAGATAAGTATTGGTGGGCCATCAGCTCGGGTGTGGGTGCCCTCAAAGAAGGTCCCTATTTTGATAGGGCCGTTCTCTCCCATCCAGCTTTGAACTGGCTGGGATATCGATTGCTTATGCCGGAAGGTGAGTGGCTAAACTAACTCCAACCCTTCCCCTAATTCTAACCCTAGCCCTCCCCTTCCATTACTCTAACCCTAACCCTCCCTTCCCCGTAGCCTGACCCTTACACTCCTTTCCCCGTAGCCTGACCCTAACCCTCACTTCCCTGTAGCCTGACCCTAACCCTCCCTTCCCTGTAGCCTGACCCTAACCCTCCCTTCTCCCTAGCCTGACCCTAATAGTCCCTTCTCTATAGCCTAACCCTAAGACCCCTTCCCTGCAGCCTGACCCTAACCCTACCCTTCTATGGTCCTAACCCTCCCTTTCCCTAACCCTAAACCCCCCTAATACTAAAATTCCCCGGAGAGGTTTCTCACCTCTCCGTAGCTGTCATCCAGCGGGTATGCAAAAATGAATGGGCGAGTATTCCGATTGGCACACTCACCCATTCATAAAAAAAATTCTAAAATGGCCCCCTATTAGAAATAGGGACAGCCGAAAAGTAACTTTCGCCTGTCTCTATTTCGCAAAGCGGTACATCGGACCGGAGACTGCAACTGCATCAGCTCCAGGCCTGGGACAATAGTCACGGCTGTCCCATCCCTGATGTTAGCCCTGTATCATGAAATGTTTTTCAGATATTTGGCCCTTGATGGTGTCCTGGATAAAGGGTTATTTCTTAGCCTGTAGAATTTTCATAATATATGCCAAGCTATGTTTAAAAAAATGCCTTTTCCAAGAGTGTCCCTGGCTTTTCTTCCTCATTGCTGCAGTTTATTTCGCAGAACACTTTGCAGTACATTAATATCTGGTCTTTTCTGCTAAAAACTTTTTCCTAGCGTTCTCCACCAAAATGAATGGACCATTGTCTGCCAAATATGAAAATACACGCACAGAGCAGAATGGCTTTTCATGGAAAAGCAAAGTTACAGAGGACATGGAGAATATTTTATGTCCAATTTATGCAAGTTTTTGTTCAAAGTTAAAACATAACCTCCCCAATCCAATTTGGTTTGAAACCAGATTATTGACTAATGATCCCCCAACTGTAATATCCTAATTATTGTAATATGCTTGGATATTATAGCTAAAAAATGTATGTCCAATTATAAGTATCAATATAAATCAAATTTTTTTCTCCTTTCTCCTTTCTTTCTCACTCTTTCTTTCTTGTTCGTTTTCTTCTCTTCTCTATTCATTTTTCTTTCTCTCTTTTTCTCTTATAGATTGTTACTCTAAATAAGTTTGGGTTCCACACTAATTATAAATACATCAGTTTGTTTGTCTGAATACTGAGTTACATACCCAGTAAACACAATGTGCATCATTCTAGTTTGCTGTGAAATGTATACATTGACAACTTTTGTTCAAATATTCTTGATATGATCTGTTTACTGTTTTATAATCTTATCTGTATACAATATGATGAATACTATGTACTATGGAAACATACAACTTTCCAATAAAAAATATATAACAAAAAAAAAAAACAAAAAAAACCTCCTCTCACATGACTTTGGATAGGATCCAGACCTCTGCAAAATGGTACATTGGGCCTGATCCAGACCTACGCTCGTGGCGTGGCGTATTTACGCCAGCGTGCCTACAAAGCACTCCCCTCGGCACTTTCCTTGGTCATACTTACTCTTGCCATCTTACGCCCAGCAAACCCTACCCTAACTTTTCTGATCGTAAAGCTCCTTGCGTAGTTATGACGCTTAGCACGCCCATAGTCTATGATTTAAACGCTAATTTTCACAGACCGTAACATCAGCCCCGTGCATGTGCAGTAAGTACAAATGGCCGTTTTTACGCTTACGGCCGCTGTAAAAACGCAAGCGAACGTAGGTCTGGATCAGGCCCATTGAACCTAACATACTTCCATTACAAAAATAGCATTTCTGATGGCGAGGCAGGAAGGGGAGAGATATGAACAGCTGTAAGCAATATGTGAGGCGATGGGAAGGCCACACTGGGCATCAGGCACTTCTGGCAAATGACAGATGGTACCTGCCCACCCCACCTACGGCCCAAGTGCTGCTGGAGATTCTCTCTGCTTCTTGTAGCATCATTACATTGTAGCAGGAGCCTCCCCTTGAACGCATGCGTGTTACGATGTAGTGGGGATCTGGCATCGATTCTCCGCTGTTCTGGCGCTCAGAGTTCTGAGTGAAGAGGCAGCGGAGATCTGCATCCCGTCCATTGTTACTGAAAAGTAGCCATTCTTACTATGTGACTGTCCATCTACATATTTACCGTTTATGTGCAATCTGTATAATGACAGTGGATTTTGCTAAACAGTAATAGAAAAATCCTTAAAAAAAATGGTTTATACCTGTTTCATTACACTAGGTCTTAATATAGATTAAAATATATACTGCAGGCAAAGAATATATAGCACTAAAAAAAGATAATAAAAAAAACGCACATACCGATTGTAGAAATCATCACGGTAGTAATCATAATCAAACTCATAACTGCTGTGGAAAGAAAACAAAGAACAATAATGATCTGGTGCCTAAAATAATTACATTCATTGATGTCTGTTGAATGAAAGTTACAATTTTGTTCTACACTGAATGACATAATTTCCAGCCTCTGTCTTGAAGTGCCCATAAGATTAGTTAAGTATGGTAATTTCTGAGCCTTCTACAATGTCACATCAAGCTACTGTACTATTACCGCCGTATAATGCCATCTTATAATAGACCTTTTAGACAGCCTTAAAAAAACATTTATGGGGGAGAACAAATTATTTACATATTGTATTAATTCTGGGACTTTTCAGCTGAATATTAATGGGGCTGAGAGATGTTACTGCTATATGAATATGCATGACAATTTGCCTGTTCATTTTTATAATTACTGAGAGATTCTTGCTGGCAGATTTTGCATTTTAAGTATGCAAGCAGCTGAGAAAAAGAACATTTTTATTCCACATTCTAGGTTTATTATTTAATTTATCGAAAATGGCTAAATAATACCATGCAATCTAGAAATTATATATGCAGACTGTTCTAATTTGTGTAAAGTTTGCTTTGAACCCTTATGGGTTGCTGGCCATTGCAAAATTCTCCAAAGACTCAATTAGCTGTGAAGTTCCATGTTAATGATGGCCAATCATTTTTGTTTCTACGTTAGGGATGTCAGCGGGCCTGTGTGGTGTATTGCAGTGCCTTCTTGTAAAAACAGCTCCAAATGCATATCTTTATGCCACAATCCCCATCCAAATATTTGTTTTGGTCCACAGTCTGCAGAGAACAGAGGGCTGGATCCAGACTTAAGTGCTTGAAATGAGTTACTCCTGGGCTAAACCATGTTGATTGCAGGGGGAGTCAAGTTAACTGTATTCTTTGCATGCAGGGATATATCTTTGAATTGATTACTTCACACAGATACTGACCAGCTTTACTATCACACTGTTATTTAGACTTGGGCTGGGAAACATCAACTCTCAACTCAATACTGTTTGAAACAGATGAAATATGACTCCCCTGCAATCAACATGGTTTAGCCCAGGAGTGACTCATTTCAAGCACTTACTTAAGTCTGGATCCAGCCCAGAGAACATGTGGGGCCCTGAACTAGGGAATACAGGCTGGCTTGGGCCTTGGTAAGTGAGACTTATCATATTTGTTACTCCAGGCAGTGGCAGATTGGCCACAGGACTTACAAGGAGTTTTCCAGGTAGGGAAAAGAGGCAGTGAGCAGCCCCCTTTGTTTATTTGAATAAATCTAGGATGTTGATAGTTATGGGTGAAGGTCACTAAAATGATGTCTGAATAGAACAAAGCTCACTAGGCTGCTGCATGTATTGGGTTGTGGTCACTAGGATGCTGCATGTATAGGATTGTGGTCACTAGGACGCTGTATATTTCACGTAGTGGTCATTAAGATGCTTTATTATGTGCTGGTCAGTAGGATGCTGTCTGTATTGGGCGACAATGACTACCTGAATATTATATGTTACATCTTTTTAAAGAAAAAAAATTAGTCAGTAAAGGTTGTATTTGCTTGCAACTACTCTACATAACACTTTTACATAACACTATGCTTGTACTTAATTGGTGGTGATGCATAACCCTGACCCCATATAATATATTTGCACGGTTTGCACGGTTTGCAAGGTTCTTTATTCTGTACTAATCCAGGGCCGTATGCAGACTACCGGACATATAACATAATAACATATACGTCCAGTGTTTAGTGTTTTCTGAAAGACCGCATTTACGCTATCTACGTAAGGAAAACATACGTAGATAACATAAAAAATGTACTACGCATGCGCAGTAGAAAAAAACCGCTAAACACTGGACGTATATGTTATATGTCCGGTAGTCTGCATACGGTCCCCAGTCTATATATTTATTTGACCCAGCCTATAATCGATCCCACCTACACGTGGCCTCTTGCAGAGTTTTTGCAGGGCCACTTTAGGTTCCTGATCCGCCCTTGCCTCTTAGGGTTGTGAAAGTGGAAATTTAGCAGTGGTAAAACATTTTAAAGTGACAGTAAACAACAGAAGTGAATAGAGATTTATAGCTTTTCAATTAAATATGTTGGAAAAGTGACAGTATGCAAACATCTGTAAACGCAAAATGAAGCAAATGTATTATTATTTCATAAACACAACAGACACATAGCACAACTGCTAGACACACTCCAGGATAATTGATTGGTCCCCAGGGAGTCTCAGCCAGTCCTGGTAATTACATAAGTCCCATTAATTTATCTTTTTATTATACTCCAAAAGAAAATTAAATACACGTCACATTTGGCATTACCATCTCAAGGACATCACAGCACAAATGCTTTATCTACTCACATCAAAGTAACTGGGAAATCGCAGAGCTTTTATAGTTGCAAAAATAGGAAAGCATAACAAGATAACCTTTTATATCCAAAAACAGAGAGATATTGACAGTATACTGGAATCACTTTACCCACGAAGACTTCGGACCCTATTTAATCTTTGGGCCGTATGCAGACCACATATACGCAATCTACGTATGGAAAAGATACGTAGATTACGTTATAAACGTTAAAGTCCGGATGTATATGTTATACGTCCGGGAATCTGCATATAGTCCTTTGTGCAGCCTAACCCTAAGATTCCCTTCTCTGCATCCTAACCCTAAGACTCCCTATAGACTAATCTTACCTATAGACTCCCTTATAATACTCACCTGTCCAGTCCAGTGCAACAAGTCTGCAGCGATGGATTCCCGAATTAATGAATGAATTGGTAAGTATGCTGGTCGGCATAATTACCCACTCATTAATAACATTTTGGAATTAGCACTATTTTATGTTTCTATAATGGAAACACCATTTTGAAGGCGGCGACTGCATCCCGTGAACTCCATATCTTGCCTAAACTGGCTAGCCTTTCCTCATTGCTCATACCCTTTATCAATTTTGTCACCCCTTCTCTGAACCCTTTCTACTTCCAAGGTGTCTTTTTTATTGTGTGGTGCCCAGAACTGAACAGAATCAAAATATAAAAACAGATTCTGAACTTAGGCCCGTATTCAGAGTTACGGAAGTATAACATATACGTCCGGTGTTTAGCAATTTTTGCTACTGTGTATGCGTAGTAATTTTTTTACGTAATCTAGGTATCTTTTTCTTACGCAACCTATGTAAGAAAAAGATACGTAGATTACGTAAAAAAAATTACTACGCATGTGCAGTAGTAATGCGTGGTCCATAGAGAGAGAGAAGCTTAGATCATACTTATCCAACAAGATTGTGAGCTTATCTTATGCCACCATCCATTTTATATCTTACCTTACAACAAACTTTGACTTTACCATTTTGCAGCATCATATACCTCAATAAAACACAACCAATCTGGGCGCTAGGAAACAAATCCCTCACTTCAAGTAACTGCAGCTGGTCAAGGAGTTTGTGAGGCCCCTTAAAGAGTTATAAATAAGATAAGGAAGAATATGACCAGCGCTGTAGTTAGCGGGGAAAGAAATATGTGTATAGATAAAAAAAATATATATAATAAAATAAGATGAAATAAAATAAATACACTCAATGTTATTGTCCTTATATCAAGGATAAATATAACGAGTGTCTAAACACGTATTAGGTAAACTAAACACGTGTACGTATTAGGTAAAATACCATTTAATTAAACATATTGGTCAGGTATCAGAAAATAAAAATGAAAATAAATATAAACATAAAAATAAACAAATCACAAAGTTCTAAAGATGGCAATTAACGATGAGGTGTTATTCTGAGGTTGATCAAGCCTCCAACTATCGCTGATAATAGTAAACTTTGTGTTTCCAAAGACCGTGTTCTCCTCTTACTCAAAGCCTCAATTGACGTTGCTTCGGATCACGGTCAATTTTATTTTATTGCTTTGGAAATTATGCATGTATTAATTAAACGTTGAGGTATCTACCTTCTCAGGAAAATTCTAAGTACCGATTTGCACTCAGGTGCTGAATTAGTAATTAATGAGAGGGCTACTTAAGGAAGTAATGGAGCCTCCCTCCAATATTGCTTTTTTCCTCTGATGAAATTCCCTAGTGGAACGAAACGCGTAAGAACATCAGCAGATGGTGTCACTAACTGCACTTTAGCAGACAAACACTTTGACCGTGATCCGAAACAACGTCAATTGTTTTAACCCCTATCGTGAGTATTCACCTAGAACCTCCGGTGCGCGCACGAAAATCAACGGGGCTTGTTTACGTTTTCCACCTAACATCCTACAGTCCAGAAACCACGTCGGCAGCAAGTGCGTCCTGAGACCCCCGGACCTAGCGGTGTGGACACCCGCTCGACGGGGTTGACTCGGACGGTAATACGGGCCATTATTCAACCTCTGAGACCAATGTATCTGGATATTATGTAACAAAGACGTTTGCTACAATTGCTACAATTCATTTATTGCTTTGAGTAAGAGGAGAACACGGTCTTTGGAAACACAAAGTTTACTATTATCAGCGATAGTTAGAGGCTTGATCAACCTCAGAATAACATCTCATCGTTAATTGCCATCACTTTGTGATTTTTTCTGCAAAACTTTCTAAAGTGCAGTACTGGGATACATTTCGTTTTTATGAAAGTATTATTATAAGTTTATTGTATCTTTATTTGTTTATTTTTATGTTTATATTTATTTTCATTTTTATTTTCTGATACCTGACCAATATGTTTAATTAAATGGTATTTTACCTAATATGTACACTGGAGGGTATTTTTTCGTTATACAAGTGTTTAGACACTCGTTATATTTATCCTTGATATAAGGACAATAACATTGAGTGTATTTATTTTATTTCATCTTATTTTATTATATATATTTTTTATCTATACACATATTTCTTTCCCCACTAACTACAGCGCTGGTCATATTCTGTCTAATCTCATATACCTCAATAGCAGAGTTAAAAGTAATATTGTGAATGATTTCACCTTGCTTGCTACACATGAGCACAGTTTGGTCTGAGTATCAAAGACTTGTAATCACTGCATGATGTTTGTAATATCAACCAGAATAATGACATATACTGTAAGAAGTTCAGGAAGACCGGAAACAAAGAGTGAATCTGCACAGGGGTCACTATGCTCCTCCGCTGTTAACTGGTTCAGGGTTAAAGCAGCAGTGATCTCTATTAGCTTCTCTTCTTCCTTTAGGGCTTTTACACACTGCAGTTGAAATACAACACTTCTTGAAGCATAAGTAATATGACCTCACTTCCAAAGAGCTTTGAGGCATGTTCATTAACACATCTGTGCTGCAGCATAGTGTACGGTATACTCACATAGTGCATTAGTGCACATTAAAACCTTTACTGAGTGAAATACATTTTAAATAATAAGAAAGTACTGCACCCTGCAATAGTGCTAATATGATGTGTGCTTTATTTACAGTTCACTGTCATAGGCAACTAGGAGCTCACATTTTTAGATTGCGTGGGGGGGGGG
>WWET01001616.1:218866-239985 GCA_011038615.1 Limnodynastes dumerilii
CCATTCTGCTCCTCACCGCTAAATGCATGCACAGTAGTATTAATAAACAGCACTTAGCACTTAAAATGAGTGCTGAGCATTGTCTATGGCGCCAGCCGTTGACCACAGTTATTCTCCATGAGTGCAAGGTGGGCAGCTGCCAAGGACCCCTTTCTCCTATGGGTCCTGTATCAACTGCAGACCCTGTACCCATTGTAGTTACACCATGCAGACAAACACAAATCTGTTTAGGAGTTTGCTAAATGAGTGACAGGAATCCACAGGGATGGACAGGTTTTCCCAAAACAAAGGTTCTTTGCAGTCTAAGCCTACACCAATATATCTTCTAGTAACACATTACTGTATGCTTCTATTGAATAGACGGGATGCTTCTTGGAATATAAGCACAGCGTGCTGGATACAGTATCTTGCAGTTTAATACACTGAACAGTAAATGATAATGCTGTATCCCTTATTTAATCAAATGCATTTTAGTTCACCAGACGTGGCTTGGATCTTGGTAGTTATACAGCCTATGGATCAGAAGTCCTTATGACTGGGCACTTAAACATTTTAAACATATAAGTAGCAAGTGTGACTGTGCTGTTACGTATTGGAATGCACTGCGGGGCTTGGCAACCCGCTATGCTTACAGCGTATATGCATTGTGGGCGGGGGAAAGTATTTGAGTCGTACAGTCAGGTCTTGGCTAAGTACGTACTTAGCCACGGGGAGTGTGCATAAAAGATAAAGTAGAGTTCAGGGCATGGAAGCTCCATATGTGCGGGACGTGGGGGGTGCATAGTGTGTTCACCACCCTCACATGCATGAAATCTAGGATTGCACTTGTCATATGTAAGCCTGTGCTGCAGAGACTTGCGAGCGCTGTGCATAGCCAGGTCTTGATCTCTTTCCCACATGGTATTCTTGAATGAAATAAGTCACATTAAAAGAAGAAAGTATGGCTCTTTATTATAAATATATCAAACAGAACAGTGGGGGCTCCAAACCATCAACTGTATCTACACAGATACTGCACTATTCCCAAAGTACTCTTAAAAGTTTGCATTGTTCAGCACTGTCGTTGGTAGTTTGCCATTGTAATAAAATACCTTCCGCCTAGTGCTAGCATTGTGCTTTTTGAACCGCAGAAGTTCCGCTATGTATAAATGTGTTCTGTTCCTGTGTATTTTTCTTATTGCCGTGTCTTACAATGGAGTCCATTGTGTGCTTTTTACAATACAGAAAAACACATATTTCCTTTATCCTATTTTTTCATTGTACAAACTATGAAGTGTAAGGCAGAAAGACAGAAAAAAGGTTTTGTACGGCTTAACAAATAGGAAATAAGCGCAGAAATGTACAAGTCAGAGAGTGCAGAACATGTCTACTGTCTCTCCAGTCTTTGATCCATATGCAGACTTTCAGACCGCATTTACGTAATCTATGTAAGGAAAAGATATGTAGATAACGTAAAAAATGTACTACGCATGCGCAGTAGGAAAACGTTAAACATATGTTATACGTCTGGTAGTCTGCATACGGCCCTTTGTCTTGATCTTTAAACACTTTTTATTGAGTTGTTTTTCCTTTACAGTTGCATAGATAATGTAAGATAAATGTCAACTTTTCCAAATAGCATACAAGGTTCATGTAAAGATAAACATTAGGACATTCAAGAACATCATAGACAAGAATACGGTCTATGTTCAAACAACTACTGCAAGTGTTACGAATGAGCTAAATAACGAGGCACACAGTAAGTAAGGTAAATAAAAATACGTTAGTAGCCCATGTACCTAGGGATAACCATGAGGGCCGCATCCCAGGAACAGGTAAGTGCATAACTAACTCTAAACACAGAACTATTTACAGTGTCTGGTCTGCTCCGACATGGGCATGTCAGAAGAGGGGTATGGTAAGGGAACACGATATAAAAAAAGGACAGGGCAGCGTAATGTAACATAGTGTAACATGCTATAATCATGAAGGCAATTGCTAACATACTCCAAGGGATGCGTGAACTTACTAAGTTGCATTGGTAAACCATGATACCCGAACACTGTCATTTCGCATGCAAGGCAAAAAAGTTTAGGAGGACACAACACCCGTTTGGCTACACCAGGTAAAGGTTCCATATTTATATATATACCACTCTGTGGACTCAAATAGTTTAAGGATATGTTCTTGTTGTTCAATTGGAAGGGATTCGATATATTTACCCCATTTTTTGTTAAATTTATACACACCCTTACTGATGTCTGGGAGATTGTCCCTTCTATCTATGTACAGATATTCTAATAGCAGGTCTTTCACCCCATCCAAGAATGGAGGAGTCGATTTAGTCCAGCATCTCAGAATCGCCTTCTTAGCTGTAGTGACTATCAGGGAGAGGAGAGGAATATCATCTTTTCCCCCCCGGGAATCCTGTCTATTCAGTAAAATCTGCCCATATCAAGGCCAAGAATCTCTCGGAAAGTTGGCATTGAAAAATTGACTTTTGTCTTGATCTTTAAAGTAGATAAGTAGATTTATGAATCCGCTGACACAATTATAACTATCTGGAGTTTGGATTTTAGTGTCAGAAAAGGCCTCTCGCATTCAGTTCCAAGGAGTCAGACCTTGTGCCATAACCTTTCTTTCCCCCAAAACCATTTTGATGACATAAACAGAAGCATATTGTCTTCAAATAACAATTACACTTTCCCTCTGTGTAAACAAACCAACCAATGATCTGTGTACATAACTCCTAACAAACGCTTTATGCTTAGGGACAGAGGCTTATAGGTCAATAACCAATTAATTGCATGCTCCTGTGATCTTACCCGAGGCAAATGTAGCAAAGCCGAAAACAATTCTCACTTAAGATGACTTTGCTGACAGGCACCTGTGACTCTGTTACTAAATATATATATACATAGAAGACATAACCGAATTATCCTGTACCTTACCCTTGAGCTCTCATCCATCATGAACACATAACATCGATCAATCAAAATTATATCAGCACCCTGGAAGCCTCATAGCTTACTGTGTAATCACCACAGCAATCCATACCCATTGTGTGATTCATATGGATGCTTCTCAGTCCTAGGTATTGTTATTCAGTAATTGTATTAGTCCAGTATGTATTATGTATGTATTATCCATACAAAGGGAGGTAAACAAGATATTGTTCAACATGAAAACAGTTTAGTGACATCTTGCCATTGGTGGACTATATACAGAACATTTTACTAAAATAAGGCCTCCAAACTGATCCCACCTACCAAGTCTAACTAGGAGCCTGCTCTTCACAAGAGCCCCTGATGGTGGGTGTAGTCTGGGCTGCTGGTTGGTAGCAGGTCGCGGCCCCTGGTGGTAGTTATTGTAGTTTGGTAGTAAAGTCTATTGCAGAAAAAAGAGATACAGACAACGGGCACCTGGACAATGTGAGATGTAATGCACACAGACTACAGTTAGGGGAGAGATGGAGAAACCTGCTAGCAGTTGGTGAGGTATGAAGAAAATACCATGTAGATGGTGTGGGTGCAGGATGGAAAAACACACCAAATAAAAAGAGGGATTAACACCAGGGTCTAGATTTACTAAACTGCAGAAAAGGAAAAGTGGTCGTACGGACCACTGATCCATACACTTTAGTTAAGGTTTATGGCAGGGTAAGCCTGTGTGACAAGGGTAGTTCACTCCCCTCTCTCATTCATACTGCCAGACTCCCACACAAACGGAAAGCACGCGGGAGTCTGGATCCAGTCCTATATATCTAGCTCTATATAGAGATACTCTGGCAACCCTGGAGATGAGACCAGTTCAGTGCAACCAAGGAAGAAGATGTAAAACAAGACAGAGCACAGCTACCAGTGAGAGACTGCACGTTGGGTCAAGCAAAAAAGATGCCAAGAATCTAGAAGAGACTCTGTCAAGTGAACTCTTCATTAAGGACTGGTAGCATCTGGGCGGTGCATCAGTTGGGTTGGTTGGACAGGTAATGGCATTTTTAAATATGTTGGTAGTGGCCCTTATGCATTGTTTTTTTCCCCAAGGCCTACAATACTGTTAACACGGCCCTGCTTGAGTTCAAGCATTGTGTTAGGTACTTCCTGTACATCAATTATCTCAAATTTATGAACTATCTGCTGGGCTATCAGCTACTAAAATATTAAATCCATTTCGGGGTGCTATAGTATGTTTTAGAATTATTATAGTTATGTAATAATCCAAAGACTTATTAGTTTTTGGTTTATCTTTAACTCTACTAGGCTTCCCAGTTAAAACTGGGTCATTCATACACTCTGGAGACCTATGTGGTCAATGCATTAGTACATTTAATAAAAAAACATGGCGGAAACACTTTGTTCTGTTCTTCAGCAAGAAGGAAGCCAAAATTCTATTAAATGATATCAGATCTTTTGTGTTCATATTTTGTTCTTCAAAATGATTGAATGAGATTGTTTTTAGCCCACAGGCATATTGCAGAAAAATCTGTGTGTTGCAAGACTCCTCCAATTTATACTGTCTTCAGCTCATTTATTCAGAATTTTAATTAGTGTTGAATATTACAATTAACCCTTATAGTCTCTTAATGCATCCTGTTATTTATTTTACATCAGTTTCACTGAAGGCTGCTGAAGAAGCCTCTGGCAATCATTGCGTATTTATTGAAAATATATACAAGTTATATACAAGTAACACAAACCTACTGTCTTCTATATGATAAAGTTACTTGAATTTGTCAGCTATAGTACAACAGTCCTTCATACAGTGTGCTCCACAGTCATGTTCCCAGTTCATTCAATTCCCTCAGTCCTTTTTATGTTCCAATGTATGTAGTGTATGAACAGAAAGACCTCCTGTTCCAGGTAATTGCCTGAGTGGGTCGCTGCAAAGGTGGTGGCAACAATGAGTCCTCTGGACTAACCCCACAAAAGCACACAAGAATGTAGAAAAACATTGGTTATAAAGACAATGAGGCTGATCCAGAGCTACGCCCACCACCGTAGGTATGCCGGACGTATGCGTAAGATCAGCTGTTTAGACAATCTGCGCATGCACCGGGCAGATGTTGCCCGGGGTAGATAGGGATTTTAGTTGTTGGGGATACTGCGTCCATAACTGCAGCATAGTTACGTGTTTTATATATATCCTTTATCTTAAGGCGCATAGGACTTTAGATTTAAAAAAAAACTGTACTGTGTCGGCCAAACTGGTAAAGATATAATTAATTATATATGTAAGAATATAGAATTAATTATATTATCACATACTTAAGAAGACATAGAATTTATTGTTCAGTTTAAGCAGCAAGAATAGTGTGTGTGTGTGTGTGTGTGTGTGTGTGTGTATGTGTACAGTATATATATACACACACACATTCATAAATTTAATCTATATTTTTCTTTAACACTTTTACATTTGGAATTATAAACCCATTTGTCTCAAGCTCACCTTAAGCGTGCAAATCAATCTTGTGAGAAGTATTTATTGATTTTCATTTTTAAGCTGATAAGTAATAGGTTCCTTATCCTTAATAATGGCTCAGATTCTTGGGTGCTCTTGACATCGCTGTCAAGCTGTACAGATGCATGATTGATTATCCAATTTATTGCCAATATTGTACCTGTCACTGTAGTTCACTTGTGCTGGCTTTGACAAGTGCAAAAGGGTGTCCGTGACAGCAGCAGGAACAAGTGATGGGTTTAAGCACTCGGATGTTACTGTGTTCTATTTTGAGTGACAAGTTGGTAAATTACATTTATAGTTGAAGAATAAGACTCGAAGGAATGAGAGCTATAGAAAAAGTAAACAACTAAGTTTGTGTATGAATGACAGTTCCACCTTCTTTGTATAAAGTTAAATTGCAATGTGCAGAATTAAGGTATAAACAATAATGATCAGGATGACATTTCTTTATCCATTTACAGTAAAAAAAGAAAGTAAATATATTTTAGACAAATATGTTTTTTAAAAGCAGAAAGGTATATATTACACCGGTGAGAGTCCCGGCACCGATGGCTGCCATTGAGAAGTAAAGACAGCCGAAAATTCCCTTTTGGCTGTCTCTATTTCAAATGGCAGCCATTTTAGATTTTTTTTTAATGAATGGGTGAGTGTGCAGATCAGCATGCTCACCCATTAATTTTTGAAGCGCTGGTGCCAGCCACCAGAGGGGTGTGTAACATCTCCGGTAACTTTTAGGCTTAGGGAGAGGGTTAGGGTTAGGGCCATGGAAGGGTAGGGTTAGGGTTAGAATCAGGCTGCAGGGAAGGGGGGTGGGGTTAGGGTCAGGCTGCAGGAAAGGGAGGGTTAGGGTCAGGATGAGGGGTAGAGAGACTTTGATGTAGGCTGCGGGGAAGGGAGACTTAGGCTTAGGCTTAGGGGAAGGGGGGGTTAGAGTCAAGCTGCTGGTAAGGGAGGGTTAGGGTAATAGAAAGGGAGGGCTAGGGTAAGGATTAGGAAGAAGGTTAGGGTTAGAATCCTCACTTACCTTTCGGAGCACAGTGTTCGGTGCTCCAGCTATCGATTGCTATGCCTCTTCCAGAGGAGAGAGCGGCCCTATCGAAATAGGGGCGTTCTCAACGGGGACCCACACCCATATTATACTCCCATTGGCCAGGTCCTCTCCTCCTTATATGCCATGTCACCTACTTTTGTTTGATCTCATTATAGGATCAATTTACATTGATTTTTGGTGATATGTGGTGAGATCTTCAACTGGTTCCACCACAACAGAGCCTACACTTACTCATTTGGGGCCGGATTTACAACCTCGTAATTTTTAACATACGTGCCTAATTTTACGACCACATGTACACAATCTATGTAACGAAACGCTACGTAGATAGTGTAAAATAGTTACTATGCGTGCGTAGTAGCTAGAATCGTAAAATTAGGCACGTATGTTAAAAATTACGAGGTTGTGAATCCAGGTGGTAGTCATATTCCTGATGCAAAAAATCCCGCCGGAAGAAATACCTGCACGAGTTTCCCTACGGATGAAATCCTGACCTGGAAAAAATCCCACCAACATAAATTAAATAAAATCTCTACACATATATTAGCGACAATTAAGAAATCCTGACAAATATAATTCCTGATTTGACATAACAATTTTTATTGCCATCTTTTTTGAAACGCCTTAGTGCATACAGAGTTAATTCCTGCACATACAAAATTGTCCAGTATGGACTGGGTTACGCACTTTTGCACGTCTGACAACTACGTCTGCACAACGATACGCATGGAGAAGTTAAGGTAGGGCTATGGTCATGGAAGGCAGCTAAATTCCGTAAGTCCTTCTGCCTATAGAGGCCAACAGCTATCGGTAGCTCAGGATCCTCACTACTTAAAGGCTTGAGAGCTACACCGCGTGCTCTGATGGCACTCACCATATTTAATCCGCTACCAACCATCGGGGTTGTGAGTATAGGTGACACACACTGTGTGAGATATTGGAAACATTATATTGTGGTCTCCTCTTCTATATCTGTACATTTAACTGTGAACACTGTTGCAAATTAACTTTGGGTATCCTTTATGAGTTCCTAAGTCATAAAGTCCACTTCTCAATCATTTGCTGGTACCCTATTTTTACAATCTGACACACTCTTTTATTGGAGCAAATACCTTTATCCGAATTTCCAATAGCAGCAACTAAATGGACTCTACTGTGACTCTCTCTAGTGCAATATTTTTGGGTAGTGTATTAATCATTGATAATTTAAAGATTTTATATTATATGTTTTATTTTATTTTTTTGCATTGTATTTTATTCTGTACTTCCAGAGAACATGAATTGGTCTGAATTAATCATATAAATATTCTCTAAGTGCTGTTTACTTTTTTGCTAATTTGTTAAATTCCGTAAGTGAGAGGGAGCAAATTTTCTATTGTATTGTCAATAAAGCAATCTATACAGTAGATAAATGAATGTTGAAGTATCCAGTAAGACATAAGAACAAATTAACAGAAAAGTATCCTAGAACAAGCTGAGACACTAAACAATGGTAGTTCAAGGAAAACATGTCTACATCTTCATTTAAATAGAAAAATAAACCTTCAAACAAAGGCTACAAAATTAAAATACTGCTGGCCCTCAAACAGCAAGCATAATACTCTTTCTGAAAACAATATTTCTATACATATGATAATGGAGGTTTCATAACAGATATATACCGAACCGTTCAGGGACATTGTACAACGTGTTAGGTACAATTATATAAAAAATATATTAACCTTGTATATGGTTCTAATAGAATTCTAGCTACAACGCCTCTGTAAAACAGACTACTAGCTTGATGAAAGAGAAGGAACTCTATCTATAAAGGTTCTTCTTCACGAGTCAACGTGTATTAAACCAAAAAACTTTCCAGATTTAATAGTTGGGGCTATTTTCCATACGCTGCATGTGGAAAACAGCCCTAATCTTCATGTATGCAGGATATTAAGATCCTCAATATCCAAATTTCAATGCTGAAAGTCGATCTGTACAATCCTCATTTAAATTATACAGTAAGAGCTTGTCTAGGCCCTTACATATGATTCAGTATTCTTCATACACAGAGACATGTGCGGAATACTTAAGGTAGGGTCTTGGTCAAATCAATTCCGCACGTAGCAGTGACAGTGCCCTGTTCTCCTACATGTGGAGTTATAGATACCAAAATCCGTATGTTAACCTCTGCAATGGAAGCTAATGTACAGATTAAGCACTTATATCTGGATCAGGTCCTTTGACATCATTGAGACTTAATTGGATTGACACTGCCAACATCTTCTGATAGAACGGCAGGGTTGAGTTTGCTTGTGGGCATTTTCCCAAAGCCATTCATTTGTTATCGGATCCCCAATAAATGTTTCAGAGGGGTCCACAATTCTGGACAGCACTCCCCAGGCATCCATGCCTGCATAGAGTGGCGAAGAAATTGTGGATTCCATTCACAAAATAAGGGTTCTAAATTTGACCCATTATTATTCTACCTACTTCTCACGTTTTTTTTGTCTATAAACTTAACAATAACATTCAAAGTGCAAATCCTTACAGCCAACAGCCAACACAAAAAGCTGCGGCTGGCTTTGACTGAATGAATTCTACGTTATTTTGTTGAGCCCTGTCTGTATATCCCAGGCAGAAACGATCATCATGTGTTCCGTGGCTTTGAATGAAACTCATGAATTCTAGACATGTCTGTGTCTGGCTTGCTGTGATTGATTGCAAATGCATTGTGCCTATATTAAACTATTCATCCGGTCTAGCTTTGGAGCCTTTGTAAATGAGGTTTATAGTCTTCTATTTATCCTTGATGCATGGAATGTATTATAAGCAGAAATTAATGTAGACCGGAGATGGAGAGATGAGATTATGACATGTTCTCATTGAGGGGGCCACTTAAAGAAGAAAGAGTGCAAATATATGAAGAAAATGGCTTTTACCTTTATATTTTTGCTCTCTTGCCCCTTCCCAGATTTCTCCACAACTGCTCAGTTTATGCAGAGTGAAGATCTATTCACTTCATTCTCCAAGAGGTTCAACCTCTCAACATACCAAAAGGTACAAAGAGAACTAGATGGCTCCCTGATTAATTGAATGAGAATGATGTCATTCCAAAAAGTCCTTGTTATAACATTTAAGTACTGTTTTAAAATGTCTATTTGTTTTTCTTTTTTTTATATACTTTTTTTTTTAAATTAATAAGCATTTGCACAATCAAGTACGTTTAGCGATAAAATAGGATCTGCTTGAATTATAATAAACAGACATGAGTGTTTTGCATAAACATTCCAGACCGTATTCAAGCTTAAGAAGAACCAGCTTCTTGAAAATGGTCTTGTAAGAAATTACCTACTACATATGTGAAGTAGGTAATCTATGCAATCTACATACCATTTAGGTACGTAGACTGATTACAGGTGGTCTTTAAAGACTACACATAGAAAATGCATGCCACAGCAGCCTCTGTCCTTTTTTAAGAAGAGTGGGTGGGTGGAGGGATTTAATTGAGCCGGGGAGGGCGTGGAGAAGGTATCTCCATGCGTTTTTTTCTTCTTAAGAAGGAAAATATTTGCACGGTTACTTAAGAAAGCCTTATGGCACTCTTAAGAACCTGATACGGTGCACCTAACTCATTCCGATCTGTGAATCCGTTCCTCCGTATTTATTTTATTAGATAGGTTTTAAACATTAGGATCTCTTTTTAAGTTTATCTATAAATCTGTTTAATCCTCCAAACAAAACCCAGGATTCAAGTAACAATGCTTATCTCTTTCTACCATTAGTCAGATAACAAATTACTCTACATGGTACATATTGCCATTTTTTTTTATATATAAAACTTTATTTTGTACAAAGTTGTGCAACAAAGGAAAATATAGCTTCAAATACAGTTAAATTAAAAAAGGTTCCTTACTAACAGCAAAAGAACTTTGTATCAGAAAGGATAGGAAAATGCCCCGAGAAAGAAGCCAATGTGGTTTACAAAGAAGTAGTATCCACAAAGAAATAAACCACACTAACTATAAAATATTAATCAAAGGAAGTAAAAAAAAACCTCCTAATTTAAGGAAGTGCTACCAATATAGGGCCGGATCCAGAACTACGTCCGTCTTCCATAGACGGACGTAGTTCAATAAACAGTAGGTACTGCGTATGCGTAGTAGCTATTGTACGTAATCTGCGTATCGTTCTAAAAGACCGCATATACGCAATCTACGTATCGAAACGATACGCAGATTACGTACAATAGCTACTACGCATACGCAGTACCTACTGTTTATTGAACTACGTCCGTCTATGGAAGACGGACGTAGTTCTGGATCCGGCCCTATATTGGTAGCACTTCCTTAAATTAGGAGGTTTTTTTTTACTTCCTTTGATTAATATTTTATAGTTAGTGTGGTTTATTTCTTTGTGGATACTACTTCTTTGTAAACCACATTGGCTTCTTTCTCGGGGCATTTTCCTATCCTTTCTGATACAAAGTTCTTTTGCTGTTAGTAAGGAACCTTTTTTAATTTAACTGTATTTGAAGCTATATTTTCCTTTGTTGCACAACTTTGTACAAAATAAAGTTTTATATATAAAAAAAAATGGCAATATGTACCATGTAGAGTAATTTGTTATCTGACTAATGGTAGAAAGAGATAAGCATTGTTACTTGAATCCTGGGTTTTGTTTGGAGGATTAAACAGATTTATAGATAAACTTAAAAAGAGATCCTAATGTTTAAAACCTATCTAATAAAATAAATACGGAGGAACGGATTCACAGATCGGAATGAGTTAGGTGCACCGTATCAGGTTCTTAAGAGTGCCATAAGGCTTTCTTAAGTAACCGTGCAAATATTTTCCTTCTTAAGAAGAAAAATACGCATGGAGATACCTTCTCCACGCCCTCCCCGGCTCAATTAAATCCCTTAAATCAGTTGTAGGGAATTTGATGGAAACACTGTTAAAGGAGCAAATTTGTACCTTATCTTAAATCCAGCAATATACAGGATCCCAAGCAGCATAGATTAACTGGGATGAGGGGGGAGATAATCTCCAACAAATCTTATTGTCTTTTGTGAGTGATTACTAAAGTAGTAGATCAAGGGGAATCTCTAGACATAGCTTAACTAGGCTTTTGATAATGTGCCACACAGCAGAATGTTGGGTTTGGAATGGAAAATTTGGGATTGGAATCAAAGATGGACAAAATCTTTTTTTTTTTTTTTCAGTAGAGGCTACATTTCCAAGCTACATTTGTTTGTCTTTTTAAAATATAAATATAAAACATCTCAAGAAAGTCATAAATACATTGGGGACTGTGCAAAGAAAAGCAACTAAAATGTACATGGCCTGAGGAAAGACTAGAGGAACTTAACATGTATACCTTGAAACAGAGAATGGAGAGATGGAATATGGTAGTAACTTTAAAATATAACAAGGGGTTTAACCAGGTACAGGGAAGGTACAAAGGCAGAGATGTAGTGGAACCAAAGGGCATATGTAAAAAACAGGATGCATTTTGCGGAACACAGGCAGCTGAGAGCTCATTCCAAAGCTGTCTTTAGTTTGAAAAAATTACTTATTAAAAACTTTCACTAATAAATGGGCAAGTATGTGGAATTAATTTTTCGGCATACCTGCCCATTCATCAATTCGAAAACCGCAGCAGACCTGCCGCACTGGCGCAAACACACTGCACCGGACTGGACGGCTGAGCATTAGAGGGAAGTCTATGGGGAGTATTAGGGATAGGCTGCGGGTAGGGAAATCTTAGGATTAGGCTGCAGTGAGGGGAGTCTTAGGGTTAGGCTGTGGGGTGGGGAATTTTAAGATTAGGATGAGGGGAGGAGAAGTGAGTTTTAGGCTTAGACTGCGGGCAAGGAAATCTTAGGGTCAGGCTGCGGGCAGGAGAGGGTTAGGGTTAGGGTAATGAAAGGGGAGGGTTAGGGTAAGGATTAAGATAAGTGTTGGGGTTACATACTGTAAACACACACCATTTGCCACTGCATCTTCATTCTTCGGATGATCGATTCTGCTTCTCTTTGTGAGGCAGGAGCAATCAATTTCACAGCCAGTTTGGAACTTGTTGGTAGAGAACAACCCTTTCGAAAAAGGACCGTTCTGACTGAAGACCCACACCCATACAAAACTGTAGGGTGGTAGGTTTAGAGGAAATGTGTAGAATAAACTGCACTGAAATGAAAGTTGATATGTGGAAGAAAAGGTAGAGGCTAACACAGTAGAACTATTTAAACATGCTTAGGCTAAATATAGAGATATCCTAACTCTTAAACTAAATTAAATTGAAGGTCAAATAAATTCTAGGGTAAGTATAGTTTAATTGAAAAAAATAATGGGTAGACTGGATAGGACCTCTGGCTCTTATCACTCTCTATGTTTCTATAACAATAGAATTGACAATCAAAGTGTGGGGGGGTATATCTTAAAATTCAAATAGTGCAACCTAGTGAGGAGAAGGTAACACAGAGAAATGAGGCACTACATGTGCGTGTGTGTGTGTGTGTGTGTGTGTGTGTGTGTATGTGTAAGAATGAGAAAAAGGGACGGAGCATTGTGGTTATCCATCACATAGAGGGGGAGAGATAGTAGGGAGAGGAAGATAACCAGGAATCGAGAAAAGAAAGAGAGAGAAAAGGAGAAGAGAGGCAGAGGAAAAGAAAATGACAGAGCTTGAGACATTTACCGACATTTCAGCCACATACAAAGAAGATTTCACTGTGCATATTATTTACACTGGACTTAGGTACTTGTATATTTAAAAAGATTTTGACAACATAAAATGAAAGACATAGGGCCATATCCAGACCTACGCCCTCTAGCTTATTTACGCTCGCAGTGGTCATAAAAATGCTGCTCTCCATGTTCTGCGCACACACACGGCAGATGTTACAACAAGAAACTCTGAACTTACTTATGAGACTAAGGGCAACAGCGTAACTAGGAACGAAGGGGCGTGCCAGCCATACGACACTCGTAATCACGCGGGGTGAGGCATGTAAATTGTACAGTGTGGGCGTGCTTAGGCGCTTAAGTACGTTCATTACGGGCGACAGCAGTTACGCTTGGAAAAGTTAGGGTAGGGTTTGGTAAGCGTAAAGCGGCAAAAATACGTACGAGCGAGGGGAGTGACTAGTAATTACAAAAGCGTAAATACGCTACGCGTTGAAACGTAACCCGAGCGTAGGTCTGGATCAGGCCCATAGAAACATAGAAAGTGACGGCAGATAAGAGCCACATGGCCCATCCAGTCTGCCCAGTTGTTTATTTAAAACTATACTGACCCTAGTCCCTATTTACCCTCAATTTAGTTTAAGATTTAGGATATCCTTATATATCCTTATATATGTTTAAACTGTTTAAAGACCACATGTATTGTCTTAGTTTAGAATAGTGCTGATCATTGTCACTTGCACAGATTGGAGAATGTTTCTAGCATAAAGCATGATATAGAAAGGGCAGAAAATGTTTGCAATGCCCTAAGGGAAATGTGTACCATTAGAAGCCTCTATTAAGCATATGCTCCGTTTCTTTGTACAATAGCTTGGTCCTGAATTTGAATTGGCTATTTCTCTCTTGCAATTTATTTTACATTATATCTTTTACTTAAACAGTTGAGTATATATCGTTTATCATGTCATAAAACCTGTAATGCCTACAATATGCATATAAGTACAGTATTAGGTATCAACTTATAAAAGGGAATAATACCAACACACTGATAGAAGAAAATGTCAGACATGAGCAATGCTTTATCGTCTTTACAGGTCTCAGATGATGTCTGCAGTCATTAGCAGGTGCCTAATGTATTAACTGGTTAGTCAACCTTTGTGGATGGTAACTGCATACATTTCTCAAAAGTATCCCATAAATAAATAAAAACACCTACACTAAGATACCTAATATGAAATAAATTGGTTCTGAGAATATAAAAATATTTTTTATAATTGTTTTATATGTTTTTCTGTTAATAAATGGATGCCAGTTTGGGAAACATTAAGCACACTCAGAAGTGAAAGTACTGTGGGCACAGAGGGTGGCCTATGCAAGTCTCACACCCAGTGCCCATGAAAAACACTATCAGTGGCTGTAGGTTTAAACAGCAGCAGTCTATGATCATTATGAAATCTATAAGAACTAACATGGTCTGAAGATTGCTAAGGACATCCTAAATCATAGGCCTCAGGTAAGGCATGCTTGTTTATAACAGTATGAAGTAGACTGTAAAAGTGGAACTGTATTGAGCCATAATGTGTAAATTGTATAGACATTGGGGTAGATCCAGAACTACGTTTGCCGTACGTTTATTCGCATAGCGTATTTTCGTGCGCGTAAATTAGTTACACTCCCCTCGGCACACCCCTTAAATGTACTTAATTTGTCAAGATACGCTTTCTAAACCCTACCTTAACTTTTTCTAACGTAACCGCATTCACACGCACACGTACGTATGGGCTAGACGAATTTACGCAGCAAAGCACGCCCATACTGTACACTTTAAATACAACCCCCGCCTACTTCACGTATTTCACAGGTATTTTGGTTGCAAAATTGGCACGCCCACACGTAAGTATTTACGTGACTTATACGTGAATGGCTCATACGTTCACAATTACGCTACGTTACTGAGCGTATTTTCTATGATGCGCATGCGCAGTACTTACCAAAGGGTGAATTTACGTGTCCGCCACGCGTAAATTCGCTCTGAAGCGTAGTTCTGGATCAGGCCCATTGTGTAGGATTGGGTGCAGGTCGACGCATTTTTCGAAAGGAGCGTTTTCTATCAGGCTACTCCAAAGTGGCTGGGAAATCAATTGATTTTCCTCAGCGTGGCAGATGATTCCCAGGACGAAGACGAATCGGCGAATGGCAAGTATGGCTGCTTCTATTTTTTACCCTAACCCTCCCCTTCCATCCCGTTAACTCTACCCCTTTCCTTACATTACCCTAACCCTCATCTCCCTGCAGTCTGACCCTAATGTTCTCCTCCCCATAGCCTGACGTCAAGACTCCCCTACCCGCTGCCTAACCCTAAGACTCTCCTCCCCGATGCCTGACCCTAAGACTCCTCTTCCATTACTCTAACCCGAACCCTCCCTTCCCCAGAGCATAGCCTTAAAACTCGCCATACTCATACTCACCTGTGGTGGTGCAATGGGTTTTGCAGCATTTCCGAAAGACTAAAATGTTTTTTTTTTTATATAAAATTTTTTTTTTTCAAAATAGAGAAATTTTTAAAATAAAGACAGCCAAAAATGAGCTTTCGGCTGTCTGTAATTCGTAAATTGCATTTTCATGGCGGTGACTCCGGATTGGGAACAGTATCAACTGAGTATTACATTGTATTTGCAATGTCTAATGGAATAATGGATGGAACAATAGAGCACATATAAAGTCATTATATGAAGACCTAGGGGCCGGATTCAAAACACCATTTTTTACATGCATGCCTAATTTTGCGATTCTAGCTACTACGCATGCGCAGTAACTATTTTACACTATCTACGTAGTGTTTTATTACATAAATTGCATACATGCGGTATTTAAAGGCCGCATGTACACAATCTATGTAAGGAAACGCTACATAGATAGCATAAAACGTTACTACGCATGTGTAATAGCTAGAATCGCAAAATTAGGCATGTATGTAAAAAATGATGGTATTGTGAATTTGGCTCCTAGACCAGAATAAACGCTTGGAATTTATTTAAGCAGTAATAATACAAAATAATATACCAAGAACGCACTTGCTAATCAAATAACAATGGTGAGTGCAAGGCCAGTTAAAAAATGATATATCCATATAGGTAATCACCGAAAAGGGACACACTCCAAATCTAGTATGCAAAAATCTAATTCAATCTGTAAAAACTTTCACCATCATACACGTAAGAGACAGCATTTAAAAATCAATGAATCATGTCCTGGATTTCACAAAAGCACATGTTGATAGAAGATACTTTTTCATAAATAATGAGTCCATTACAAAAATAGTTCATAGGTGGATATGGCTGTGTACTCAGTATTCCAAAATATGGTGTTTTCAGATCTTATACACATTTTGGAATGCTGAGTATACAGACTATATCCACCTATCAACTGTTGTGCCCAGATCTGGTGCTACCAATGGTACATGTGGTACAAAATGGATCTTTAAGAGTTAAGGAGCAATGTGTGACCCGCACCATCATGAAGTATCCATGTCCTTGTCACACAGAGGCTACATCCATAAATCCAGAAATATTTTTAGAATGGGTGAGTATGCCGATCAGCATACTAACCCATTTATTTTTGGAAACGCCACCGCAGGACCCGATGCTTCACCAAACCACAGGAAATGGAAGTAACCTTTCTAGGGTAAAACTGTTAGGGTCAGGCTACGAGGAATGGTGGGTTAGGGTCAGGCTGCGGGGAAGGGAGGGTTAGGGTCAGGCTGCGGGAAAGGGAGAGTTAAGTTCAGGCTGCGGGGAATGGTGGGTTAGGGTCAGGCTGCAGGGAAGGGAGGGTTAGGGTTAGGGTAATAGAAGGGGAGGATTAGGGTCAGAATTAGGGGAAGGGTTGGGGTTAGTTTCAACACTTACCTTTCGGAGAACCGTGTTCAGTGTTCCGGGGATCGATTGCTACACCTCATTGAGGCATAGGCAATCGAAATCCCAGCCAGTCTGAAACTGGCTGAGAGAAAACAACCCTATTGAAATAGGGCCATTCTTACCAGGGACCCACACCACATCTATATCCAGATTTTGCAATAGAAATGTTGGGGATGATGCCCAAATGTGTTATATTCTTTGCCCATGAAATGATTGCCTTGTTTAATATTTAGCTTATTTATACTTATACTTTAACATGTTCAAGACCTGTTTATACTGTACGGTAATGACAAGCATTATGCTGCCGTTGTGCTCCAGTGCAGATGTTTAGATGCATAAAACCTGTCTGTCAATAACTAATGTGCCAGATTTTTAAATGATTTTTTTCTAAGCATAGTTTTTATGTTACTTTTAATTGTGTCATGTTTACATAATGAGTTCTTCTATTTGCCAAATGGTGTCATTTTAAAGGCATAATAATCTGTCCCTATTGTTATACGAGTATACAACAAAGTATCTCTAATTAACATAATTGCCTTCTGGGAATATAACGTTGAAGTAACTGTGAAAAGGAGTTTTTCAACAAAAAACAGTATATTATAGTTATGTTCATTAAAGGACCAGTGGAGAGTTAGAAGGAGCTGGGGCTGTAGGGACAGATAAGGAAGAAAAACAGGAGGAGGAGCAAAATAGTGAAGGGCGAGGAGCAGCAGGGACAGAGCAGGGAAGGACTCAGAAGCAGGGGGAAATGTAAGGAGTGAAGGATAGAGCTGTAAGCAGTGGGAACTGAGATGGGAGCAGTGGGGACAGAGCAGTTAAAAAACCCAGAAGCAGCAGGGAAGGTAAGTAGTGGAGGACAGAGCTGGGAGCAGAGCAGGGAAGGACATGGGGGCAATGGGGAATGTAAGGAGTGGAGGCTAGAGCTTTGAGCAGTAGAGAAAGAACTGGGAACAGTTTGGACAGAGCAAGGAAAGACTCAGGATCAGCAGGGAAGGTAAGGAGCAAAGGACAGAGCTAGAAGCAATGGGGTCTAAGCGAGGATGGACTCGGAGCAGCATGTTTGTTGATTATGGGTACCATGTAGAACATACCGCTATCAGCATGGTACCTGTACTAACATAATATTTTTTAACCATAATACAGCAAATATTATGATGTTGGCTGTATCATTGTCAACTTTCTAACGGTCATCATTTCAAACAGAACCGGTACTAGAATTCCCTTTAACCCACTACCCCTCTGTTTTAAAGACTGTGGGCACTGCTGGAAAGTAGGCACTGGACCTGTATATAGCAGAAAGAGCAATGATCTCAAATACAGCCTTTGCCCCATTGAGGACAATGCTGGAACTAAACAGAATCCTAAAAGTGGGACAGTCCTGTGAAATGCAGGTCGTTTGGGATGTAAGTGTATTATATATACATTTTTCAACATATATACTTATATGTCTTATTTTAAATACTGGCAGTAGATAGTTTTAATTTAATTTTGTTTTATATAAAGGTTTGTGCCCAAAGGCAGTGATATTTGCATTGAATTCAAATCTCCTATTTGTTTTGAAAATTGGTAACTTAGTACTGTGCATTGCTCGGGGAAGGTGGGAGGGAGCCTGTATCTGGCACAGGACATATGTACATTTATTTGTATGGTATGATACAAAAAAAATAAAAATTAGGTCTCGTTTAAGCCATTTTGCAATGAACATCTGTTGCTGAGAGGTTTTAAATTTCAGAAGGTGCAGTACACTCACAATCACACACCTTTTCAGTCACAGTCTGAGGAGTTTCCAATTTAGAGTGCTTAAAAATATACTTTAAGTCTGATTGCTTGTCTAATGCGGATCCTTTTTAGAAAAAAGCCACCATAAGAAAAATCTACAGCTGTTCAAGACATTCAGGAGAACTAAAATGTAACGTTCTAAATTCATGAATAGTAAATAGATTGGAATTGCACTAGTTTTATACAAAACTGTCAAAAAGCAGGAAAGTATATTATTTACAGAATTGTGATGTCGTAGGCTGCAGTCACACTAAACATGAATGTCGCAAAGAAACAATGTTTTGTTATTTTAATGTGTAAAATAAAATTATCACTTTTATGTTCATTATTGAGATTAAAAACAAGGGGGCAGAGCCAGAACTACGCATTTCCGCGATTTTACGCGTGGCGGAGACGTAAATTTGCAGATTTGAATGCACTGCGCATGCGCACCATAGAAAATACGCACATTCACGTAGCGTAATTTAGGACGTATTGGTGATTCACGTATGTGTCACGTAAATACTTACGTGTGGGCGTGCCAAATTTACGTTCGTCAACAATACGTGCGTTTTACGTGAAGTAGGCAGGGGGTGGTATTTAAAGTGTACAGTATGAGCGTGCTAAGCTGCGTACGTTCGCGTAGTCAGTACGTCCGTTAGCGGACGTATGCTGTTACGTTTGGAAAAGTTAAGGTAGGGTTTGGGTAGCGTATTTTGACAAAATACGTCCGTGCAAGGGGTGTGCCGAGGGGAGTGTAGCGAACTTACGTGTACGAAAATACGCTCCGCGAATAAACGTACGGCACACGTAGTTCTGGATCTACCCCATTGTATCTCATCCTCCTCCTGCTGCATTGTACCAACACCATGTGTCATTTTGTGAAAAAGTTCAAAACAGAACAGATGTCCACTGAATGAAGATAATCAATATAGATACGGAGTGCCACCTTCTGCCATGAATCAGGCTATATAAAATCAAATAGATGAAGGGCACTTCACCCAATGTGAATATTAAGTGCAGAGGTGCTCAGACTGGAAAGGATCCCAATATAATGTAGCAATAGTGTCCGGCACTCACTGTCTCTGATCCAAAATAACCACGCAACTCAAATTTGGTCCAACGTTTCAGTTAATTAATAACTTTCATCATATATATATATATATATAATATAGTATATCAGGGAAACAACAAGAAAAAGTAGACATTTGGATAAGGATACTGTAAATTATTTTGTGTAATACACAAAAATATAATTAAAGAAAAATAATAGCAGGCAATTACACTGCCAGATCCTTTAATAAGACATTGAAGCCTTTATCCTCTTATACCCCTTTCACACCGAACACATAGAAAAACCCGGTATTTTCAACCCGGGTTTTTCCGGGAAGAAATGCCGGTGCAAAAAAAACCAAACACCTTGTAAGCGCACAAAAAACTGGGAAATTCGCGGGTCTGTCCCTCAGCATGCCGAAGGATGGCAGGGCATTCTAGCGCTTTAAGAACCACAAGTGCCAGCATGCCCTGTCATCCGGTGCAACAAAACACAAATGAATACCCCTCCTAGCTACTAAATAAAATATAGGGCCGGCCCCTAATATTTAAAAAATACTTAACATTCAATTCCCCCCTATAAAGAAACAATAACATTGAATACCCCTATAACATATTTACATTTAATACCCTAAATTAAATAAAAAATGACCGGTAATTATATAATGTATAAAATAAATGAATATAAAAATTGAATAAAAATCATAAATAAAAAGAAGGACTTACCATCTTGATTAGGATGCGCTCTTCCAAGCTTTTAATCCGTGGGGGAGGTCTTTGAAGAATAAAAAACCCTATAGCCTGCCGCAACTCATGTCCTGCACCGCAGGACATCCCAACGCTAGCTTTGCTTACTTGTACTACTTCCAAGGCACAATAGATCAACTGATCTATGGCTCCTGCATAGTACAGTACTATGCAGAACCTGGTTTCCTGGAGCAGCATGTGCTTTACCTACACAGCTGTTATTTTCCAGGAGCATGACCAAGGCCACCAAGAGGAAGCATTGTCTCTCCCCCCTTCAAATATCCCCCCTTTATGTATCTCAACCCTTCCAATATCCCCCCTTTATGTCTCTCCAGCCTTCATATATCCCCACTTCATGTCTCTCCACACTTCCAATATCCCCCACTTCATGTCTCTCCAGCCTTCTGATATTTCCCCTTCATGTCACTCCAGCCTTTCAATTCCCCCCATTCATGTCTCTCCACCATTCCAATAGCCCCCCCCCCTCCTGCC
>WWET01001616.1:252033-262063 GCA_011038615.1 Limnodynastes dumerilii
ACTCACCCCCATATCCCCATCTTGTCTCTAGCCCCCACACCATGTGTTCCAGCCTCCCGGCATTCTCAGATGGCGGTGGTGAGTCCCTCCTCTGCTACCTAGCAACAGCCCTGTTGCTAGATAGCAGAGGAGGCACCCCCTGCCACCATCTCCACCTTACCTATGCATTCTAAAATTTCCTGCCAGATCCAACATGGCGGCTGGGGTCCTTCTTTAGACCCATCTCCACATTCTGGAACTTACTTCCTCATTCAAGAATGTGGCAAGAACTTCAGTGCGGGCAGGAGGAGAGGGCAGGCGGCGGCAGGCAGCAGGTCCCGATACTGGAATCCTCCTTACACCACTAAACGTAAGTAAAAGGGGGAAGGGGGGAGTGTGGGTCCGTGTGTGTGTGGACGCTACTGCGCATGCGTATGACGGTGCGGAGCAGAATGGGAGAGAGAGAGAGAGAGAGAGAGAGAGAGAGAGAGATTTATATATAGATATATTTATATATAGATGCACTAATAAGTGGGTAAGTATGCAAGTCATCCATTCAGAAACTGCCGCACCACCCACCGACATGCAGGACAGGTGATTAGTAACGGATTCTATGTGGGCTTTTAGGGCTAGGAGTCTATGGGGAGTTTTAGGGTTAGGCTGTGGAGAGAGGAGTCTTAGGGTCAGGCTGCAGGGAGGGGAGTCTTAGGGTTAGGCTGTGGGGAAGGGAGACTTAGCGTCAGGCTGCGGGGATAGGAGGGTTAAGGTAATGGAAGGGAAGGGTTATTGTAAGAATTAGGGTAAAGGCTGGGGATATATTAATATTCACCATTCACAGCTCCATCTTCTTTCTTCAGGTAATCAATTGATTCTTCTCCATGAGGCGGAAGCATTTGATTTCTCAGCCAATCAAATGGAGAGAAAGCAGCCCTTATGAAAAAGCCTGCCAAACACATGCCTGTTAAACCAGCTTTCCTTTCTTCAGTCAATCAATCAATCAATCAAACAAGGGACAAGTTTTGATATAAAGGGGTCATAGTATATTCCATGAACATGATGGAAAAATCCCAGGTTTTGCCTTTAAGGAAATACGGCTGGATCCAGGCCTAGTTAAGTGCTTGAACTTAGTAACTCCTAGGCTAAACCATGTTGATTGCAGGGGAGTCATATTTCATCTGTTGCAAACAGTATTAGAGTTGAGAGGTGATGTTTCCTATCCCAAGTCTAAATAACAGTGTGATAGTAAAGCTGGTCAGTATCTGTGTGCAGTAAGCAATTCAAAGATATATCCCTGCATGCAAAGAATACAATTAACTTGACTCCCCCTGAAATCAACATGGTTTAGCCTAGGTGTAACTAAGTTCAAGCACTTACTTAAGTCTGGATCCAGCCCATAGTTTTTTAATATAGTCTCTAAGCTCACAAAAAATAATTGTGCAATTTGGCCTATTGCTACTTTATAGCATATACCCCACAGTTAGTTTCAGAAACATTAAAAGCTAAGAACCTGTTACAATTTTTGGCTCTTCACTTAATTGTATTATGATATTCAAATTTTCAAGGCATAGAAAATGTCCAGTCATTCCGATCCACAGAAATGGTGACCGAGACATTATCTAAAACATTTTCAAACTTTTTCCCTATCTCTTTACAGCCATCAGTATGCAGGAAAAAAAATCTATTCTCTCCCAAATCAGCAACTTTTATAAAACAAGAAATTCTTTTAGGCTGTTTCATTCTGGCTTTTGACCAAACCATTCAACGGTAACAACCCTATTAAAAATCTGTAATGAATTTCAGCGTGGAAGGGGACAGTTGACTAGTGCAATATTCTAGGTTTTGCAAAAGCTTTGGACAATGAAAAAATGACCCATTTGTCTGTAATCTTTTTTTTTAATGCACATTCCCAGTGTTCAATTTTCAGAGCTTAACCTTTTAATAATCATAGTTTTCAAGTTTAAAGTAAAATATTACAATATTGTATCCAGTGTTCATATATGAATGCTACTAAAACCCTCATACACTCTTTAGTCATATCACGCCTCGACTACTGTAACCTCCTCCTCATAGGTCTCACGCTCACCCGTCTTGCCCCCCTTCAATCTATACTCAATGCTGCTTCTCATTTTCCTCTCACGCCACTCTACCTCGGCCTTTCCTTTATGTCAAATCCTCCACTGGCTTCCTGTCCGCTTCAGACCTCTCTTTAAACTCCTTACCCTCACCTTTAAGGCAATCTCCTCATCCACTGCTTCCTACTTCTCTTCCCTCAACATGCACACCCCTTCCCATCCTCTTCGTTCTGCTAACCAGCGGTGTCTGACCTCTACTGATCACCACATCTTACGCCTGTGTCCAGGACTTCTCCCGTGCTGCACCTCTGCACTGGAGTGACCTCTCTTCTTCAGTCAGACTCTCCCCCACACTGCAGGTCTTCAAGCGTTCACTCAAAACACACCTGTTCAGGCTAGCCTACCCCTCCTCCACTTAATATCCTCACTGCATCCTTCATCTATCCCTTCTCTTCCTTCCTCTTCTCCTCCGCTCACACTAGCAGTCCACTTCCTTCCCTTTTCTTATGTCTTCTGTAAGTTCATCCCTCCCACATAGTGTGTTCGCTCATATGAGCAGGGCTCTCCATCCTAGTGTTGTTTCTTCCTCCACTGCTCCCCCCTCACTTCGTACCCTCTTGTCCCCCTCTGCTACCCTTTTACCCCATCCCCACCTGGTGGCTCATTCTCAACCTCTCCTGCGTTTTCCCTCATATTTTTGCATTCTGTGCTTGATCCACTTTATTTTTGTGATATTTTCATATGGTTCATATGGTTTTTAATATATACTATGCTGTCCATCCCTACGCTGTATCTCTGTAATGTATATTATTATGTACTATGCTGTCCATCTCTACCCTGGATGTCTGTACTGTATTTTGTTGTATTTTGTTGTATTTTGTACGGCGCTGCGGACACGTTGTGGCACCTTATAAATGATAATAATAATAATAATAATAATAATAATAATAGTAATATATGGGATGCATTCCCCTCCTCAAACATGCCATTTTAGAAATACAGACAGCCAAAACCTTTTTTTTAGTCTGTCTCTATTTCAAAAATAGGAATGTGGGAACACCCACCGGACGGGTGAATATTACAGGGGACTTAATGGGGAGTTTGTGGGAGTCTTAGAGTTGGGCTTCAGGGAAAGCCTACGGTGAAGAGAGTCTTAGGATCACGCTGCAGGCAAAGGAGTCTTAGGGTCAGGCTGTAGGGAAGGGAGTCTTAGGGTTAGGTTGCGGGAAGGGGAGTCTTAGGGACAGGCTACAGGCAGGGTAGTCATAGGATTAGGCTGCGGTGAGGGGAGTCTTAGAGTCAGGCTGCAGGGGAAAAAGGTTTAGGGTTAGGGTAATAGAAGGGGAATATTAGGGTAAGGATTAGGATAAGGGTTGGGGTTAAATAAAAATTTACCATTCACTGCCACATCTTTATCTTGGGTAGGATATATTGCTTCTCCTCGGCGAGGCAGAAGCAATTGATTTGAAAGCCAGTTCAGAACACAAGGCGTCCGCAGCGCCATACAGTTCAGAACACAAGGCGTCCGCAGCGCCATACAGTTCAGAACACAAGGCGTCCGCAGCGCCATACAGTTCAGAACACAAGGCGTACACAGCACCGTACAGTTCAGAACACAAGGCGTACGCAGCACCATACAGTTCAGAACTGGCTGGGAGAAAACGCCGTCACCCTCATATATCACCATCTTACCTGTATATTTTACACGAAATGTAATATGTTCTTTAAATTAATACCAAATCTGGACTTTTCCTTAAATTAAGCTAATGATATTTTTAATTCCTGATAAATATGAATAATCCTGACACAATACTAATTATAAAGAGAATTTGCACACTGGATAGTACACGACCCGAGTTTCCACTCTCTGTTAATGTAAAAATCACAGAGTAAACTGGAAAGTGGGTTTGCAGATATTATCCCCATTTTATTCCTAGATAGGAATGTTATAATGTAGTTGCTGTAGTTTCTGCATTTACACATTACGGCTTCTGAATTCTATTTTGCACAAGCAGACATTTAAGAACATAGGGGTAGATCCAGAGCTATGTTTGCCGTACATTTATTCGTGTAGCGTATTTTCGTGTGCGTAAATTCGTTACACTCCCCTCGGCACACCCCTTTAACGTACGTATTTTGTCAAGATACGCTTTCCAAACCCTACCTTAACTTTCGCCAACGTAACCGCAGTCATACGCACACGTACGTATGGGCAAGACGAATTTACGCAGCTAAGCACGCCCATACTGTACACTTTAAATACAAGCCCCCGCCTACTTAACGTATTTCAGACGTATTTTGGAGTAACGTAAAATTGGCAAGCCCACACGTAAGTATTTACGTGACACATACGTGAATGGACCATACGTTCACAATTACGCTACGCCAATGAGCGTATTTTCTATGGTGCGCATGCGCAGTACTTACAAATAGGCGATTTTACGTCTCTGCCACGCGTAAATTCGCTCCGAAACGTTGTTCTGGATCAGGCCCATATACTGGAACAGAGGTTAGGGACTCACCTATGGAAGTTGCCTTGGTGCTTGAGAAGTGAGTTTACCTCTATACAGAATTAACATAATACTTTAAAGTGCTGTCACACATACACAATGTATTTTGTCACAGACATTAGATTTTTGGTATGGAGCACCTGACATTATTTCTTTTTGGACTAACAGTGTTGCTCTTGTGCATTGCATTGTCCATATTTATTGACCATAGGCCTGATTCAATCTTAAGTACCGGAGCGTGAGCGTATGAAGGTGTTCCGTATGTCCAGCCACTATTTAGTTCTGTAGTAGAGTGGAAAGGGCGGTCCCCCTACTCACTTATGTGTCCAGGACCCCACCTTATTTTGTGGACAAGATAATCGTATGTAGGGGCCCTTACTGTACGATTTAAATAGAAAGACCAGACCATCTTGTGTGTAAAGAATGAAAGAAAGTCTTTGTGTTTTCTAGTTTATTTTGGAGCCTGACCCCTCATCAATATGGCCGCTGCACACTGTTCAAATGACAGGAGTGTCTTAATACTGACCTCCAGAGTACACATATACCAAACGGATAGGGACTCGCCAACAAGAGATGCCTTGACACTGGGCGGGTGATATAACCCAATATAGCTAATTTGTGAACTAAACCTCCTATTTATGTATGTGTTGACAAACCATCAGGTATAACATATACCAAGCCAGCACACTTATAGATATTCAAAAATAGAAAATGTATTGCACAAAAGTGAAGACAAAATACGTGTCAATTCATCATTCAGGTGTAGCACTAGTTATAGATGTTGAGCAAGTAAAGCCTATCCAGTGTAGTCATGAGGAAATATCCTTATAATGCAAAACAATCCAAAAATATAACATATGACTAAATCACCGGAACAAAAATACAGTCAGTCAAAGGCTCAATAACATCACTTCAAATAGCTTACGACACGCTCTGGGATATGTGTTGACACATAGTCTTATATAATGTCTGTTTGGAATCCCGGACCTCTTTTTTGTTACGAAAGGAAGTCTGGCCCACCCCATGTACGGAAATCAGGACATACGGAAGCAACATCCATATATCCTGCTTTCCGATTCATAGCCCAGGCGCATTAATGAACGCATGCATGCAAGGAAGCACAAATCACTTGATGTTGGATCCGGTCCCATCCTCTTTATAATCAGTGATGTTACCCTTAGATCCTTTCTGTGCTGATGTCACTTACTAATCCTTAAAGTAATGGCTCTTTGGATGGTCTGGGAACCCATCATGTGTCCTAGAAGCTTTATAATGTGTGCACCTGATTTATATCCTGTGAACATAAGGCTTAACATCCAATCTCTATACATCAGACTCATTTTGTCTAATCTTCTTACCGTGTTTCCTCTTTCAATGCATTCTCAGTTCATAGACTACAAAACCTTACAATAAAAACAAATTAAAGTTTTATCTACCAGGGTGACCTGCAAACTCCTCACAGAGCAGGATAATAATAAATAAGCCAAATATTAATAACGATTTTTCTCCACAATTCAGCAAACAAATTAACCTTTAACAAAAAAAAAAAGAAGAAAAAGAAAAATGAATCATTAGCATAAGACATAGTTGCAGCGCTTTATAGGCTGCGATTATAAATAAGTAACAAACATCAGATTATTTTATTTAGCAAAACCATTCTCACGTATTATATCAGACCGTGTTCTGCTCAGTCCTCGGTGCTAAAAATTCAATATTTGTGATTCCATTATCTTGCGGGAAATGTAAAGTATTCACATTTGTATTAGCTTCTAGACATTTCTTGATAATCTCCTGCACCAGTTCCACCAACAAACAAATCTATTCAAGGTGCTGCTAAGAAGCTTATGCATATTTCTTCCAGACAATATAAGACCTTGTTTGATTAACTGTGGGAGGACAAGCTCTGCAAGACTTCTCGCATGTTACAAATATCCCGGTTATTTTACTTGCTGCAAAAACCTCCCCTTAGTTAAAAAAAAAAAAAATGATTTTTTTAGGCAAATTTCAGCTAAAAATGGAATATAAGTTTTGAAAATGTCATGACGTAGCTGCAATGTACAGTATAGGTAACGTCAACGTTTCACATATCAATGAAGTAATTGCGCAAATGATATAATACAAGCTGTAATCATTATTATTATTATCGGTTATTTATAAGGCGGCACACGGTTTCCGCAGCGCTGTCCAAAAATAGTGTAATTAAAATTACTGCTTTAAAAGCCTAGAAAATATCAAAAAAATATTTTTATGCACTATGGTTCGGATCCAGAATTGTGAATGTCACCTGACTTCTGCAAGCTGCTTGCGGAAGTTGTTGACTTTCTGGCAGTGCGAAAGCGTTTGGTAATTGTTACGATACGGATCTCCAGGTGTATACAACTTAGTTCCATACGCCTGGAGATGTATCTGCCTGATGTCTGTTAACATTAAAAATTTACAGTTGGGGGAGACTTTAAGCAGTCGCGTCCGTATCAATGGTCGCAAGGACTGTTGATTTGCGCAGGACACTTAAGGTAGCCTTATGGCAGCATCACTGCTGTCAAATCTGCACAAGAGAGGGGAGTGACAGGGGGTAACAGGGGAGTTCCCCTACGAAAAACGCATGGAGGTCTCGATCTGGTCCTATATGTTTATACGGATTTTTTTCCATACCCTAATGAATGCATCTTTAATAAAATAAAACAAACAACTAACATAATAAAGTTTATTAAAGAAACCAAAGCAAATTCCTGCTATGTATGAACAGTGTGCCGCACATTTGGAAAGTCTTAAACCTTTACCTGTAAAAGCAGAATGAAAATTCAAAAGAGTCTCTAAACTATAATGTATTGATGAACGATAATCAGCTGTGTGGCTGGCTGTAGAGTTGTGTCTATCTGTGTGCAGGTTGTTTAATTGAACAGTGATTAGTTCTAAACATTAACACCATGTCTCTGCATTTATACTTTCCATGAACTGTTGAGGGATATCCAACAGAAATGAACATAGGGCTGGATTTACTAAACTGCAGAAAATGAAAAGAGGAAATATTGGGCCGTATTCAAAGATCCGTTAGTTCTAGGTTCAAGCCAACACCCATGACACTTCCCTCACACGGACGGGTTTTCGTAGACTTCCGCCACCATAGAGCACCTATACGTGCGTATAATACTTACGTACGTGCGTATATAGCTAAACCATGCCCTCAAATGGTCATTTAAATACGCATTTTAACATAAACTTTGCCCATACGGATTTCAACCACGCCCCTCCTATGTATGTCGCCAAGTGCGATTTACAAGTACATGCCTAATAGACTTCCGTGCGTAAATTCAACATAAATAGCGTAAATAAAGCTACCACACATGCGCAGTCACTCCGATCCTAAAAATACGCACGGAACTCCGTGCAAAAACGGATATGTGAATACGGCCTGTTGCCTCTAAGAACCAATTAGATTCTAACGGATATTATCTAGTAAGAAAGTGAGAACTAAAATCTTATTGGTTGCTAGCGGCAAAATCTCCATTTAGCCCAAAACTGAAAAACTTCCAAATAAAAGGACTATGGACTGGATCCAGACCCCGCACAATTTCCGTACGTGAAGGTGTCTTAAAGCATGGAAGAGGGGAGTATACACGGCCTGTCACTCCTCTCTGTCATATGGATTTTAGGGCAGATACGCTGCCATAAGGCAGTCTTAACATGGTGGTGTGGATCAGCTCAGTACGACCACTGATCTGGCGGAGAGGGGAACAAGTTCCGTATGATATGTGCAGGGGCATTTTGTAGCAGGGACATGAGAACATTAGTTTGGGCATATGGGGGAAGACATCATTGGGTTCCCTTATTTTATATGCTTATTGTGTCACAAGAATATTTCACACCGTAATGTTGCCCCTTATAAAGATTGGCAAAAGCAATGCATCAGTTCCTGTGACTCCCCACCCCCACAGCTTTCTTTGCTCCCTGATGTCCCCCTGATGTTTTTCTTGGTGCTATCTTTTCCCCTGTTATGATGCCCCTAAAATATAAATGTCTGATGCTCCTTGCGAGTGGAAAAAGTCCTCATTGTGTGACTGCGCATGTGCTCACAGCAGTCTTCCCATAGATCTGAGGGTCTTAAGATGATGGAAATCTTTTCAATGCCTACGTTGAGTCTGCTCGGTGGGAGGAGAAATGTATAAAAGTACAGTAGGGGTGTGTTTAAGCCCAGAAGATGCAGAGGTAACTTGTTTCATTAATAATAAAGATGCTTTGCTGTGGCACAAATAAGTAATATTTAACAATTCAGTCATCTGGTATTTGATCAGTAATCATTCACACGCTCTCCTTCCAAGAAAGAAATTGTTTAAGTATTTAATACTATTGGAATGACTTGAGAACTTATGATATAATATAGTGGTGTAGATAAATGAAAATCTACAGTGCTATATATAAATATGTTCTGTTTTTCTTTCTTCGTGGCACATATGAAATAAAATTCAATTATGCAAATTAATGTCATTTTTCCAGAGCACAGAAAAGAATTGCATAAACAAGCTTAAATATTTTTGCTGATAAGCTTTGATTACTATTGTAACTTGAATGACAGTTTGCTGACAATACATGAAGTTCTAACTGTGATTATTTAACTGCCTGGATTTCATTGACCTTTGGAAATTGCTCTATGTCTCAACAATTCCATACTTACTGTACCGTAGCCTCATTTTCACAAACACAGAGATGCAAGGTGGTCTCGGGCTTACAGAATTAATGCTATGTGGATGCATATAATATTTATTACTAATTATAGTGGCAACATCCAGTACCTTACAAGACTGCAGTGAGCAAGAAATGAGTGTGGGTCCCCGTTGTGAATGGGGTGCTCCAAAAGGTAAACAACCCCACTACCTAACCCTAAGTCTCTCCCCCCGCAGCCTTACCTTAAGTGCCCCCCCCCCACAGCCTATGCGAATCACATACTCACCCATTCATTAAAAATAAAGAATTCGGAAAGGGCTCTCATACGAGATAAGGACAGCCGAAAAGCAACTTTGCAACGATAGGCATTGCACAGGGACTCGCAACGGCAATAAACAGATATATGTTCTTTAAAAGCAACGTTTTAAAATGGAATGGAGGAACCTGTTTACAAACAATCCAACATTCCAACATGGAGTCCTGTTCCTGGTTGCTGTCTCCAATCCAATGACCCGCTTTGCGAAAAAGAGACAGCTGAAAGTTACTTTTCGTCTGTCTCTATTTCGTACAGGGGGCCATTTTAGAAAAATTTTATATGAATGGGTGAGTGTGACATTCGGCATACTCTCCCATTCGTTTTTTCACAGACCTGCCGGATGACAGCTACGTAGAGGTGAGTAACCTCTCCGGGACATTTTAGTATTGGGGGGGTTAGGGTTAGGCGCTTAGGTTAGGGTTAGGACCATAAAAGGGGAGGGTTAGGATCGGGCTGCGGGGGAGGGGGGGCTTAGGGTTAGACTAGGGAGG
>WWET01001616.1:274820-286044 GCA_011038615.1 Limnodynastes dumerilii
CCTGCATATTTCTGAGCATCTATCTCAGGTTCATTTACACTGACCAAATAGAACAGAAATGAAACAGTATCCTTATATTTGCAGATCATTATATTTTTGCAGTGCATTACGTGTAAGTTATAATAGCAAGTTAAATAGAAATACATTTGTTTGAGATTTGGAATTGAAATACTTGACAGCAAAATATACACGTGATACAATAAACAGTACTGGGGAATTGGTGTATGTCTAAAGTTGTTAGAGTAGCATAATGTAGAAATGTACACACACACACACACACACACACACACATACATACACACACACACACACACACACACACACACACACACGTCATTCATTTAATTGAAAAGTTAAATAACTGCTGTGCTTTTTAATACATCATCTAATAAGTTATTGCTAACAGGATAGGTATAAATTATTATGGATTTTATTTTGTTACTTTGTGTAAGACATGTGTGAGATGCTAAGGTCCAGCACATCCTCTGTACTGTGTCATCTATATACATAACCAATGCTGTATTGCTTTCAAATTTCTGTAAATCTGTTTATTTAAGAGTTTCCATAGAAACAATGAATGCATTTTTTCCCCCTAATTTATCAATACAGCATCCCTTTAACGTTATGCAGAACGTATGGAAACCCACCAAGTAATTCCAGGAGATGAGAGGTATTTTGTTCATTCACGTCTCACCACACAGTAAAATAAGGAATTGTACTTCTCTGTTCTAAGGCGAAAAAATAAAAAATAAATGGGGGAAAAAAAATTAAATCTACTTACATCTCTGATTTCTGCGTTTACTCTTGTACATGGTCATTCTGGAGGTGTCCGTCTCTCAGGAAGTAATTATTATTATTTGCTTTAAACAGAATCACAAAGGGAACAGACTGTGCTTCTGCTTTGCAGTGAGACACTTGGCTCAGTGCTGATGAAAGCTAACCAGCAATTTCACACTGTGAGCATGGTTCAAACCATTCTAATAGAAAACAGGGGGGGGAGAGGGGGGTCTGCAAGGAGCCTGGCATCTCTATAATGTAAGACAACCAGGGCACGGGATTTACTCATATATTAAAGTATTTAAAGTACAGATAAATGAAATCCATTGAAGCATGTATCTCATTAGGGTTACATATTCTATCACTGCTAAATACCAAAACAAAAAAATAGAAGAAGGTGTTAGTAACCCAAGGAAGGTGTCAGTGGCTTTTGGTATATATTGCATTGGATACATTAGTCTAGTAGTCAAAGTGGAGCTTTAGACCTGTATCTAACAGAATCATTGAAGAATAAATGCAGGAAAGGAAGTTAATGTATGCAACATGTTCCCCCCATAACAGGATCTAGTCCCAACACTTTATATTTATGGCATCAAAAAAGATTTTGAAAACTAAAAAAAACAAAAACAAAAAAAATGCAATCATAATGTAAGAATTATTACAGACCCTCCAACATGACCCTTTTCCATTAAGTAAAATGCAATCCGCTCCTGATCTTCCAACTGCCACTCACCTGGTTTAAATGAATTAACTGATATTTAAAAAAAACTATTTACCTCTTCAACAAAGGTGGTTACCATAGTAACTTACAGTTGAAAACTGAGGAGCATAGTATTTTGGACCCTAATGGAATGGGTCATGTTGCAGGGTATGTTATTATGGTCTTTTTAATATATAACATGACTTATGGGCCAGTACTGTAAATAAATTGCATTTAATATCATGAACTATAAAATAAAGATTGTACTACCCACATTTACTTGCAATCTAAAAAAACATAAGAAACAATAAAGACACATGGTAACAATAGCAAATGCTGCAGTTGTTTGGGAAACTGTGGAGCGGATCCTGAGGTGCATGGAAACCATAATGAAGAGTATGTGTAGTAAGCGAGGGCGCAAATCCTGAGTGGGCTGCGTGTGATAAAAAGGTGCACGCAACGGTACCTGTGGATGGATCAGCCAAGCTCATGGCAGCTACGTGACCATATAAATGCAGGGTAGTGCATTGTATTGTATAGTGTATATCAATGTTTCTCAACCTCAGTCCTCAGGGACCCCTAGCAGTGCATGTTTTCCAGGTCTCATTGCTGGAGCACAGGTGTGTTCATTACTAACTGTCACATTTTAAAAGCTCCACAGGTGCTGCTCATTATATCACTTGTGATTCTTTGATTCCCTGAGGACACACTAGTGTATATGGAGGTATAAACAATACAAAGTAATGAATTCAATAAAAAAAAATACGACGGGAAAACAGTTTTTTTTTATTACTATAGAAATAAAATATTTTACACCTGCACAATGACACAGCAGTGATTTTATAGCTTTTGCACTGTGTTTGAGCTATGACATTCTAATGCAAGGATCTGACATAGATCAGGGATTGTCTGGCCCCTGGACATAAACATGACCTGTGGCTGGTGCAAAAGTATTGACAGAAACAAAGCTTATTTCCATACCCCCCCTTCTCTCTGATCACACTCCTTCCGCATTGTTTCTGAGGATGAGCAGTGCAAAATTAGGATCAGCTACATGAGCTGCCGTCCGGTCATCTCTGCATCGGTGGCCACTGTAAGACATACCTATTGTCCAGCAAAATGTTTAAGTCCATCCATATAATGCTTCACCGTTTCCTACCCTTACTGAGAGGCTATAAAAGTAAGGTATTGGATGGTAAAATCTTTATTAAGTGCAGCAAAAAATCTGGTGGAATCCGCAATTCTATGATTTGACAGTAAACAACTCTGTCCACATCTAATAGTAAAATATTCTTTTGGGGTTGACGTGGCAGGTGCTAGTCTATACGCTTAGTAGTGTTGCATTTACGCAATTCTCCAGTTCCAATCACATGTAACTTGGGTGCGCACACCACCCGCCAATGCAGAATTCCTCATACCAACCTTTGAACATAAGGTGAATTCTTAAACTCCTCATTACGCGTTTTGCCTAAATATTTGCATGTGCTAAAACCCGCTGTGCGCACAACTCCATGTCAGGCCCTGAGTCTCATAATGGTGAAGCATTAGCCTGTGTGTGGTAGTTACTATGAAAAATTTGTACATTTTGTATTTATCACATGTATAATGCACATAGGGCCTGATAAAACTCTACGCGTTTTGCGTATGTACAGAAATCTGAAAGTCCCCGCGGAGGAGGGGGGAGTGAACTCCAATCCTATGGGCTGGATCCAGAGATAATAATGTTAAGGGAATTACATAAGTCTTCCTTAACGTTATTATAGCACATGCACGTGCCAGATGCTACATAGCGGATCTCCTTGCATATGGCAAGTAATTCCATCTGCAAAGACATCCGTATGGCAGGATGTGCCATGTCTTCCACATGCCTAAACACTGTAAGGAAGGCGGGGATAGGTATGCAGATTAGGCAGAGTGGGCGGCTTTAGCCACTTCGCAAAGCCGTGAGGAGAACTTAAGGCAGGTTTATGCACTCGTATATATGGACCAAAGTCCAAACATTAGAGGGGAGTGACATGGGAGCTCAGACTTCCAAGCCTCTAAACGTACAGAACACATGTGGAAGTCTGGATTCAGTAACTGTGTCATTATTCTTTTCTATCTTTTCATATAAATGATACATACTTTTATATTTGTATTGAATTCACATCACATGTGTAACATACAGAGTATACATACATGTAGTAGTCACAGATTATATATGATTTTATATGATAAATCAGAAATACACAATAATAATATGACATCTTCCAAGTGACCAGGTGCATGTTATGCATAGTAATGTAAGATTAGAAAAAAACAATAACAAATCTTCATGATCACATTAATAAACATTAACACATCTTGTTTCATTCATGTAACACTATGTCTGAATATGTTAAATATTGCTAAATAGATTGGGAGAAACTGCTTTGCAGATTTCTGGGGGATCATTACCAATCTCTCTCAAAAGATACCATGAGGACATATGAAATGTATCGTATAATTATTGTTTGCTAGGAGTGTCTAGCGTTTCAATAAAACTCTCCCAAGTAGCAAAGAATTGTTCCATTTTACTTTCCTTCTCCAAGGCTGCCTCTAGTCAGTCCATTTTGAAGACATAGTAGAATTTTTCCTTAAAGAGCGTGAGAAGGGGGGTGGGGACTGTCTGACTTTACCACGATTGTAAAATTAACTTTTGTGCAGCACTAGTTTCTTAATAAATGTTTTTTACTCGCCTTAACAATAAGTTGCCGCTCAGAAAGAATTCCTAAAATAGCCCAAGCAGGGTCAAATGGGACATAGTTAACGAAATTGTCCACCGCATATTTACGGACCACTGCCCAGAAGCGCCTAATAATAGGGCAGTCCCATTTTTTTTTTAAGAATTAGGAATATTATACTCTCTCTCAATCCGGGCAGCACACAGTATTTACTATATAAATACTAAGGGCTTTGAACAATATTTTGTCTTCTTCCAGCCCTCATACCACAGAGGTCCCCATTCTTGTGCATTCAATAAGGCTTGTAATCCATCTATGTAGCATGCTTTCCTTATGCTCTCTCTGTCACCAAACAACCTTAGCTCTCTATAGTCTGACCGCATTACACACATCCTAAAGCTTCATCATCCATCTTAATATATTTGTATGTCAGCAGACATTATTATGAGAGTAATTGGGACAAGTATTATTAGTGACAAGTGTAGGGGAGACAGGGGCGGAGCTTGACATTTATGGGCCTCACAGCAGCTGTCTCGGTGGACCAGCATGCTCTGAGGTTTACAGAGAAGGCCGTATGGTGCTACTGTGGTTTGATGAGCTGATCATTCTGATATTAACAGGTCAACAAACTATCTGCTTTAGTCTTTAATTAAAGTATAATTTAAATGAGATTTGTAATCGTGTTCATAATTAAATATATCACTGTAACGCACTTTAAGTTTTCTAAGTCATCTGAAGTTGAATAAGTCGGTCCTGGGACATGAGCCATCTTGTAACATCCTATGAAATGGTAATTGTGGGCCGTATTCAGAGATCCGTCTGGCGTTCAGATCGCAAATATACGCACGGAAGGAGCAAGTTACACCCACCAAAACCCCAGTCACTGCCCTTGCTAATCCGTGCCCAAGGAGAATTCCGCCTCCATAGACTAGCTGTCACTTGTGTCCTCCGTCCGTGCATATCTTTATAATCACACCCACTTCCCTTCCTTTAAATGCCCCCCCGCCCATTTCTATGTAAATTCCTCCGTGCGTATTTTTCCGCAGGAGTTCCGTGCGTATTTACCCACGTGCGATTCACATGTCCGTCCGTGAGGCACTTCCGTGTGTATTGTCTGCGTGGACAGCATATAAAAAGTTACTACGCATGCGCAGTTGAAACGTACCTAAAAATACTCACGGAAAACGGATCTCTGAATACGGCCCGGATTTACTGAGTTGAGAAATTCATTCTATTTTCCCTTTGTATTAGAAGACTGAGTCTTGGAGTGAACTAGGTTTGGTCATAGTAGACATCTGCCACCTGGTGGTGAGCATTTTACATTTCAAGATGATTTATTATTTCACAAAAATTATTCTATTTTCTCATAATATTCATAGGGCCTGATTCAATTAGCCTCGTAACCGTGTATTTTGCGGTGTGAAGTTTATTCTGCAAAAATAATTTTTTCCAGAATTTTAATCACATCTCATAGAGATACGCATAATAATCCTACCGTAATAGACATAATAAGCATTGATGGCACATTATGGGCCTGATTCAATGAACAATTCACATCGCAATAGACAGGAAAATGTTTGTGGTGCGCATTTTCCCGTCTATTGCGGTGCAAATGTGCCGTCAATGTTTATTATTATTTTTATCACTTATGGTAGACCTGGCTGTGGGAATATCGTCCATGGTGGTTGCCATCCAAAAGTATCAATGTCTGGATAGTGTATCCCAGCATTAAGATTCCTTTGAACATTCATAAAATGCCTTAACCAAGTTGGCTTTGACCATGGCAATTACAGACGATCATCAGGTATTCTGGATGTCGTAGAGGTGAAATGGTATGTTTTTGGAAAATTAAGAAGAAATAACTGAATATGATTTGAACTTTTAGTTCCTGATTCAATTTTCAGCGAAAACGGGAAAAAGCTTACGGTGCACTTTTTCCTGTCTATGACGGTAGCCAAAGTTCACAGATTTAAACCACATAATAAATCGCAGGATTAGATTTGCACCCCAAATAACACAGTGTACGAAGCTAGTTGAATCGGGTCCATAGGGATATTTTAATAAATGGAATTTTAGAGCATCCACTGCCTGGGTGTCAACCTGGACTCCTCCCTCTTTACCATTACATCAAATGTCTCTCACTATCTCTTATAATCTCCATAACATAGCCTGTATCAGACCCTTCCTCAACACTGATGCTACCAAAACACTTATACCATATATGGTACTGAGGGCCGTATAAGGTCCCCAATATAATTTGGTCTGGCCCTCGGCAGGTGGGACGTGAGCAGGGGTGTGACTTGGCTTCTGGACATACTCGCCAGACCTCAGAGCTGTAGGGTCCTGCAATCCCAGCTGCCACCAGAGAACCTGAAACTCTCCATATTCCAGGATCCTGATCAGGGAACTCCAAGACGCTGCCGCCATTTTTGTCTAAAGCTCACATTATAGGTAAACGAATTACATTTTTGACCAAATATAGCAAGCTAATTCTTAAGTTGATAATTTTCTATGGCCCGCAAATGATGTTATAAATATTCAAATGGCCATTGGCAGAAAAAAGGTTCCCCACACCTGACTTATGCCCTCACTAATCATTTCCCACCTTCACTATTGTAACCTCCTCTAGCTTGATCGCCCCTTCTCACCCCCCTGCAGTTTATACTCAATGCCGCTGTGAGACTTTTCTTCCTCTCAGACTAATTCACCTCTGCATCCCCTCAGTGTGAAACACTTCACTAGCTCCCCCTTGGCTTCCAAATCCTCTTCAAGCTCCTCACATTTACCTACAAAGCTCTCTCCAGCTCCGCTGCGACCTACATCTTTAACCACACGTCCACCCACACTCCTTCTTACCCTCTTCGTTCAGTCAATGACTGCCACCTCTACCCCCCAACTTACCACCCTGCTAAAGCAGTATACACACTTGTACAATTTGACCAGCTTCTAACAAACAATTTGATGGCTGGTGAAATCATGTAGCATGTGCACAGTGCCCAAACATCGGGTACAACTTCTGGATTGGCACAGTAGCCGTTGTCTCATCTTATAGGTCAAAAGTGTTTCTGTACCATTTTGTCCCATTTCAACAAATAGGCTCATCATTCACACTATACAGTTATTGGGCTTTTTAACTGATTATTGGCTGTACCTCGCTGAATGCATTAGAAAAACACTTGAGTTGCATGCTATATCTAACTAAATAAACCCTCTGATTTATGATGCAGAGGTTGAAGTCAAATGAGTTTCAACACCATTAAAGAGAACGTAACCGAATACTTTAAAGGAAAAAGTTTTTAGTCTCATTTCAGGCTCCTTGGGATACAGATGTTGAGCTGTTGAGGGTTTCTGACACCTGTCAAGACTCAATTTAAAACTAATAATATGGGCTGTCAGGAGATGCATGCTAATGAGGCTGTTAATAAGATTGCAAATATGTCCTGAGAGCACTTTATTTCTGTCAGTAAAAGATAAAAAGATTACAACATGGGTGTTTCTAAGCAACCCATACCTCATTGTATAGCCGCTATCTGTCCTATATCTATATGTAATAAACACGTTATAATGTTCAATCCATTAACCTCTCAGGAATGATTTATGGTAACAACCAGAAGTCCTGTGTATTATTGCTTTATAGATAAAATTGAATAAGCATATAGGAACTTTCTCGTGCCCCACCTCTACATGTTCCCCTAAACATTTTTCACTTTAATACTAAAATAGAAACATAGTAATATCTATCTATCTATCTATCTATCTATCTATCTATCTATCTATCTATCTATCTATCTAACTGTCTGTCTGTCTGTCTGTCTGTCTATCTATCTAGTAGCTTATTAGAGCTTTTCTGTATAAAAGCGGTAACAGCTGCAGCTACAATAAAAAAATAGAAGTATTTAGTAATTTTGTTTTAGGATCAATGATAATTATTGCTGTATCTCAAAGGTAACATAGAACTGACCTCTTTCAGTCGCTAGGCTTTTTAAGTATGAGGGATAACTCATCTCTAGCTAATCTAGCTTTATTGATAATCATAAAGTCGATATGACACCATCAGTACCAATACATTAAATAGACAAATATTATGTTGACAGGTGTGTTCCTGGTGGAACTTGACAGTTCCTTAAATACAGTTGCAGTCTCCGGTCCGATGACCCGCTTTTAGAAATAGAGACAGCTGAAAGTTACTTTTCGTCTGTCTCTATTTCGAATAGGGTGCCATTTTATGAATGGGTGAGTATGCAGATTGGTATACTCGCCCATTCATTTTCGCAGACCCGCCGGATGACAGCTATGGGGAGGAGAGTAACCTCTCCGGGGCCTTATAGCATTAGGGGAGGGGGTTAGGATTAGGCGCTTAGAAAAGGAGGGTTAGGGGTCAGGTTGTGGGGAGGGGGGTCTTAGGGTTAGGCTATAGAGAAGGGAGTAATTAGGGTCAGGCTAGGGAGAAGGGAGGGTTAGGGTCAGGCTGCGGGGAAGGGAGGGTTAGGGTTAGTGTAATGGAAGGGGAGAGTTAGGGTTAGGGTTAGAATTAGGGGAAAGGTTGGGGTTAGTTTAGCCACTTACCTTTCGGAGCACCATGACATAAGCAATCGATATCCCAGCCAGTTTGAAACTGGGAGAGAATGGCCCTATCGAAAAAGATCTGTTCTTTGCAGGGACCCACACCCCTTAAAATACCAGGATTTTAAAGAGACGACAAAAGACAATTCTTAATAAACTATTTATTTAATTAAGAAAGCCAAGCACACGAATAATACTTACCTTTGACTGGTAGTTATTACTTGATAATGATTAACAGGTTTTAATTGGGAGATTTCCATTCATGCTGTGCCTAGGGGTGGTCTAGCCCCTAAATCATGGTGTATGGAAACTCAGAAGAGCATTTAGGTAAATGAAATGTGATAGTTTTGCAAAGAATTCATGGTCTGGCATCCCACCATATTCTGACACACTTCTACCACTGATCTAGCTGTGATAGTGAACCTCAAACAAATGTAAATTAAAATAGGTGGCTTTTATTGTTATTGTTTTTTTTTGTTTTTTTTTGTTAGCACTGTATACATCTTTTCATTTTAAGGTTTCATGCAAAAGTTTTATAACAGTTATTTTTTTCCCGGAAATGATTTGTTATACATTTGGATTATATGCTTGAACGATCTCATAGTTGTTCTTTGTTCTGTACCATCATGGAAACCTTTTGCAAAAGTTTGAGAGAAGGTAAAAAGGTTACATAGAGTTTAACAACGAGTCAGAGTTATTACTTCCATAAGCGTTGGCGAGCTTTAATTATTTCTCTCCCTCTCTCTGTTATATTAGTACTGTACATTCTTGGTTTAATTTGACAGATTTCCTTTAGGTTGTAGTTCTGGCTGTGTGTGATTCCTTTTTTATTTCATAAGCAGACATTTCAATTTTGGAGAAATAAGTTTCGACAGTGCTCAGTGAGTCAGTGTGTGTGTGTGAGAGATCTTCTCTCTCTTCCTCTGAGGCTAGACATGGGTGTGAGTCCCCATTTAGCTGTTATGTACGGATCTGTGTACATATGGACAGATCGTGTGTGACAGTTTAGGGTGGTTTGTGGATGTGAAAGTCCTCCATATTCCGTATATGAGTGACAGGGATGTGACAGCACATTGGCTTGGTGAGTAGCACTTGTGTCTCACAGCGCTGAGGTCATAAGTTCAATTCCCGGACAAGGCCTCATCTGTGTGGCGTTTGCATGTTCTCCCCGTGTCTGAGTTTGTTTCCTCCAGTTTTCCTAACAAAAATGAGCCCTAGTGTATGTGGTAGGGAGTATGGGCCAGATCCAGACCTACATTCCGTATACGTTTCAACGCGTAGCGTATTTACACTTTCGTAATTACTAGTCACTCCCCTCGCTCGTACGTATTTTTTGCCATTTTACGCTTTCCAAACCCTACCCTAACTTTTCCAAGCGTAACTGCTGTCGGTTATAATGGCTGCACGTACTTACACGCCTAAGCACGCCCATACTGTACGATTTACATGCCTCACCCCCCCTCCGAAGCGTAATTACACGCCCCTTTGTTCGTAGTTACGCTGTTGATCGTAGTCTCGTAAGTACGTTCAGAGTTTATGGTCATAACATCTGCCGTGCACATGCGCAGCACATGGAAAACAGCGTTTTTACGACTACGGCGAGTGTAAATACACTAGCGGGCGTAGGTCTGGATCTGGTCCTATGGCTTTATTGGGGGAGGTGAGTGAAGTGTGCTCTGTATAATAGCTTTTTTCTTTAGTCTGGAATCTATTTGCAGCTTTTCAGAGGTTGAACGGTGTAAAAAAATGTAACTTTCTATCATTCAGATCCCACTGTATAAAAATGCCTGCTAGGTGTGAATACAATTGATTAAATTACAATATAACGTCTTTTATACAACAGGACCTGCCTTTGTTAAATTATGGATATATTTTGCTCTGGTGTATATCTAGACTAGAGATTGCCTCGTCTGTAATGTGATGATTACAGAATATACTTTACCAATATAGAATCAGAAAACTGAGAACTGAGAATAACCCTGGTCGGGTGTCGGTGTGAATGGGTCAACCTGAGTCTGTGACCCTGGTGGAGACCAGGGTTATTTCCTGGACGGCCTAACCCGTGCTGCAGTATGAAAGGGGGAACCTGGAGTATTCAACCCAAGTTCCATTAAAAATATGTAATTTGGCGGATGGAGAGTAATGTCTGCCTCTGCAAACACGGGTCCAGTGTGAAAGGCTACAACTCAGGATTTACCTGGGTTGTAACTGCAGTGTGAATAGCTGAAACACAGCTATTAGGTTCATAGTGTTAAATCACGGCAATTGCGTTCCTAAGTCCAACGTAGATTGCGTATAAAAGTTACTACGCATGTGCAGTATATACCTTCTTAAATATACGCACCTAAAACCACCCAGATTCTTAACTGTGAATGAGGCCCCTTGTTACTTAAAAAAAAAGAATAGACCTATATAATCCAGCACTAGAGGTCCAATTATTCATTGTGGAAAAGAATAATAATAAAATAAAAATCTTGGTGAG
>WWET01001616.1:292286-305249 GCA_011038615.1 Limnodynastes dumerilii
TTACATATAAATATTACGCAATTTGTTATATTTTTTTTAAAGTTAAATATTTTGGACTCAGTAAATTAATCATTTTTGAAAAGTGGTACTTCACCTGGTTCCTTAGCGGGTAAGTGGTACTCAATAAAAAAAGGTTGAGAACCCCTGCTATAGAATATAAACATTGTGTTAGCATCTCTTGCATTCTGTGCTGGCACCTTATAAATAAAGGATAATACAAAAATATATTATAATTATATTTAATAGTGATAGTTCTATCCTGCATAATATGTTACATAATCTATATCAACAATATCCGTCCTTAAAGTCTAAGGGATAGATTTACTAGACTGCGGTAAAGGAAAAGTGGAGATCTTGCCCAAAGCAACCAATCATACTGTAGCTTTCATTTTCTTATTACATACTAGAGAATGTCAGAATACATACTAGAGAATGTCAGAATACATACTAGAGAATGTAGAATCTGATTGGTTGCTATGGGCAACATCTCCACTTTTCCAAACCCGCAGTGTAGTAAAGCTAGCCCTAAGAGTCCGATCCGAATCTTGCTCTATATTCCGTGAGTTTGGGTTGCACCATCCTGCCCATGTGCACCCATGCTAACAGATCGGAACGGATGGGGCACATCTGAATTTAAGAGGAATGACACTTCTGACAAGTTCTGATGGAAGGGCTGGTTTTGTGATAACCAGTGAGCTTGCCAACAGTGTATAGCACAGGCGTTCCATCTCTCTGGGTACCAGTCTATATATATTTTCAGTTTGCAGGAGTCAGAAAAGTAAAGGTACTTCCTATTCCCAGGATATTGTCTGTCTGTCTGCATGGGGGGAGTGGCCAGAAGCGTGATCACACAGATGTGCAGATATTGCAGTCCTGTGATTTTGCCTCCTACTGCATCGGCTGCTCAGGATCGGGTCCTAAATATGGATTTACGTGGCTGCTTACACTTGTGTTCAAATGTCCCCTTTTTGTTGTAGAAAATGTGTCATTTAAAGAAAGTCAGCTTAGGGCATTTTCTATCAAAAAATGACATCAATAATGAATAACCTTTGCAACACAATAAGCAATTTACCTGCTCGAAAACTTGATAGAAATGTCACTTTTGTCAGAAAACCTATTTCATTTCAGCGCAATGTGAAAAACCTCTAGACTGGAAATTCTTACCTACGCAAGTACAATTCTGTGTTTTGCACAATTGGGAAATTGTTTGATTCTATAAATAGGCTGAGCAATCACCCAGGAGTGTCATTAGGTCTCTTCTTCATTCATCCTTAAAAAAAAACATGGAATATAATTCTATTGGAGGGAAAAAACACAAATTTTTTTTTTTACTACTTTTTACTAATTAATGGGAATAAATGAGGGAAAGCATTGCTTAAAAACTCCTAAGCTAATATAATAAACAATCAAAATCATATTCAGAGGCTTAAAGCAACAATCCCACATAGAATATATATTATAGTTAATAAATGTAATTAGCACTTTAATATATAATTTTTTTAAACTATGCTCCTCCTATGAATAATTTTACCCTTAAAATATATCTGGAGGTAAAACAAATATGATTGGCAGACAAAGACACAGTCAGACTGCTGCACAGGTAAAGGTTCAAAACCCTGACCATGTGATGGCAGAAAGGGGATGTATTTGGCACTGTGATTGGATGATTTTCAATACTGATACAGCCGACATCTTATTCATGGCTGCACGTGTGCGAAATTGTTTGAATAAGGAATATTCCTATTGGGAATAGGAACTATGGCGAATGGTACTCTTTTGACAAGTAAACGTTCCCAATTGCGGCTAGGTTAGGGTGAGGCTGCGGGACTTGGAAGGTTAAGGTTAGACTACTAGAAGGGGAAGGTTAAGGTTAGGCTAGGGGTGTGGAGGGTTAAGGTTAGGCTAATAGAAAGGGGAAGTTTAAGGTTAGGCTGCAAGACCTGGAGAGTTAAGGTTAGGCAGGTAGAAGGGGATGGTTAGGGTTAGGCTGTGGGACATGGAGGGTTAAGATTAAGCTACAACAAGGGGATGGTTACGGTTAGGCTGCAGAAGGGTTAGGTTTAGGAAAGGGTTAAGGTACCTGTCATAAAGAAACAAATGAACAAAACAGAAAATACTAATTTTCTTATAGCACGTCATAGGTGATTTTATCATGGGATTTCTCCTTAAACATTTCCATCATAGTTTCAGAAAAGACCTGTATTAGATTTACATAATTAGCATTGTTTGTTCTCTACAGTTCTTATCTTGCTAATACTAAGGTTTAATTTCTGCACTTTAGAAGAAAACTAGTAAAATAAGAGACAACCAAAAGCTGACTGCAAAAATCTTCCTAAGAACAAATCTTACTATGAAGAGATAAATGTTGGAAAGATATTGGGGCAGATCCAGAACAACGCTTCTGTGCGAATTTACGCCTGGCGGACACGTAAAATCGCGATTTTGTATGTATTGCACAGGCGCACGACAGATGATACGCTACGTAACGTAACTCTGAGCGTATGGGCCATTCACGTATTATTTGCGTAAATTCGTACGTGTGCGCGTGACAAATTTACGTGTGTCACAAGTACTCCTAAATGACGCAATGTAGGCGGGGGTTTTCACTTAAAGTGTACAGTATGGGCGTGCTTAGCTGCGTAAGTCCGCGTTGCCCATCTGTACGTATGCGGACGAGAGCGGTTACGTGGCCAAAAGTTAAGGTAGGGTTTGAAAAGCGGAAATCGGCCAAAGGGGAGTGCCTAGAAGGTACGCACGCGTAAATACGCTACGCTAGTGAAGGGATTGTAAACGGAGTTCTGGATCTACCCCATTGTCTTCTCTGTTCCTCTTAATTTAGAGTCCTGCAGGGAACGTCCTTGTCATGGGCTCAATTTATTAAACATGCTCAAAAAACCAAGCCCCATAGGAGCCAGGATGATCTATGATCTAAGCTCAGCCTGTGTGCCAAATGTTGCGCATCGGAATTCTGAACGTATGGAACTGGTTTCCTTTCATTCAGAGTTTCGTACGTTAGGGCATGGCGGCCATCAGATTATACGCATTGTAGGCGGGGGCATCTAAATTGTACAGTATGGGCTGGGTTAGGCATTTCTGTATGTGTCGGCATTCAGTACGCACTGCGTGGTTTATGGACACGGAAGTCACCTAAATTCTGCACATGAGAGTAGAACACCAAGACAGTGCACTAGACTCTTTCATACGAAAAGTGCTCTTAAATCTGGATCAGGCGATTCTTATTGTACATTATAATTTTTCATTCTTTTCTCACAGTACAGCAGTTTACCTGCTGCCGTTAAATGGTCGAACGGTTTAACTTTTTACCTTTACTCTATCCAACAGCATTGTTAACGAGACACTTGCCAGACAGAATATTCTAATGCCAACAGTTACTGTGTGTGGCATTACAATAACACAAGTCTAAATCTCATCCCAATCTCATTGATCACATACTAGAGCGGTGATTAACAGTGTACCAGGAACTCCAGCGGTGAGCGAAGAGACAATGGAGCGGCAGCAATGAAGGGAGGAACAAGGACAGGAAGATCAGAACAAAGACAGATTACTTACATATGGGCCCAGATACAACTTTCTCTACCATGTTTGTTATTTCACGACATGGTGGGGAAGCTAGATTGCAGTCCATTAGTAAATCATTAAAACTTTTATTACCATTTAGCAGCTACTGGCATCCTGCAGAGATAAGACAATAGAGCTGACATCTCCAATTAATTTCACAGGATGAGTCATACACTCATTCTGCAGGAAGCCAGTAGCTGCTAAATGGTAAATAGAGTTTTAATGACTCCTAAAGCCCTATTCAAATTTTCCCAGCACGTGGGCCCGCCATGCAGGCAGTTTCCTACCATGTATGGCAGAAGTTTCCCTGTTTTTGGGAAAGTTATAACCGGGCACAAGTGTCCCTGAAACAGCTGACACAGGACAAAGGACAAAGTGGCTCAGAAAGATGCTGTCAGACACAGACAGAGGGAATGTGAAGCCAATCAATCTTATAGAGAGTCGACCATATAGTAGATGACCTGGTATTCCTACCGACAAATATAGTTCTATGTTTTTGTGCTTGTTGCCAATGATACAGTTGACCTTATAGTGATGACTGTATCATTGTTAACATTATAAACAGCAGACTGTGATTGTATACACTTTTATAAATGGACACTGCCTCACTTTTTGAAATAGTTTCTGTTAAAGATACCATTAGTGTCCTTGGGCTTGATCCAGACCTACATCTGCTTGCATTTTTACAGCGGGTGTAAGCGTAAAAACGTCCTTTTGTACTTACTGCGCATGCGCGGGGCAAATGTTACACTCATGTTTTGGTCTGAGAAACGATGGGCCTTGATCGTAACAGCTTCGTATTTACGCTAGGGGGGGGGCGTGCCTGCCATACGAAATCCGTAATAACGAACCACGGGCGGGGCGAAGCATTTAAATCGTACAGTATGGGCGTGCTAAGTGTCGTGACTACGCAATGGCCCTGATCCAGACCGCTAGGACGGCGGGCGTAAGCGTAAGATCGGCAGATGTTGCCCGACTTCGCTACGGCAACGCCCAATCGTGGATCGGGCGTCTATAGCAGCGCCGTAGGGACACTGGAGGGGACGTCCCCCAGCGTCCCTACGTTCAGGTTAGTGTAGGTGGGCGGGGGGAGCTAGTTTAATGAGGGTGAGAGGGCGGGCTAGGCTCCTGTGCGAGTTAGGGTAGCCTTCAGCCGGAGTAAGGAAGGGGCCATACGCCCGCACAGGGGGAGTGTCGTTCAAAGTGAACGCCGATACGCTGTGCTTTAGTAAGCACAGCGCATCGGCATAGGTCTGGATCAGGCCCAATGAGCTTACGAACGCACGCGGTTACGCTCAGAAAAGTTAGGGTGGGTTTTGCTGAGCGTAAGAAGCCAAAAGTAAATACGATCAAGGGGAGTGCCGAGGGGAGTGCATCGGAGGGACAATGGCATAAATACGCTACGCACATGAGCGTTTCATTAGCGCAGGTCTTGATCAGGCTTCATGTGAATAAAGGTCGCTCATACTCTGAGGCAGTAATACCATGTATCTTGAGGAAATCCTGAGTGCTTTATGGTGTTTTGCTAATTACTTCCAATATGTGTCTCCCGCTGTATCTACTGATCTACAGTCTGATGTAAGCTGTGTTCTCAGCCATATACCCTCTAACAATGCCTTTAATTAATAACATTCTGCTATTACCATGGATAAATCAAAGAGCTGAGAATAGGCCGAGCCGTCATAGCTTAATAAGAATCCCAGGAGGATGCTAAACGAATGCTTGATTTCTTGTGGAAAGAAAAATGATTCAGAATATATAATATATAACCTATAATAAGTACAATCAATGTTTATGTGTTTAAATATGTTATAAGACGTCATGTTTAAATATTACTTCAAGCATTTAATTGATGATTTGATTGGATGAGTCATAATTTCCTATATAGTAGAGGGCCCAATGCATTACATGCTGTAAACACAAGGGGCCGTATTCAGAGATCTGTCCGAGAAAAGTACGCAATTATTCGCACAGATACAGCAAGGCCACACCCCTGACGCTCCCCTCACACGGACGGGTTTTCTGTGCCTCGACCTGCCTTATGTTTACATGGGCATTTCCGTGCGTCGAGTAGTTCCGTATGTGCATATCTAACACACCGCGCCCACACCTCGCCCACAGTCCTTCATTAAAATGCCTCCCCCCGCCCAAGGTGCAGTCCATGCTATGGAAGAGAACTACCCTCCTATGTACGGAATATAGAATCATAACTTCGCATCTGGAGTTCCGCTCGCACAGCTACTTAAACCCAGACCCGGTCCGCTGTTTTCTCTGCTTTTTAAACGGATCTCACACCCTAATACATGTCAGTTATTAACTTTGGGTGGTGCTACGTCGAAAACCGGCTAAGCTTAGATCTGTAGAGCAGGAAAGAACAGTATACCTCAGCAGACACCTGACCCGTCACTACATATTAAAACCTCTAGGATTGGATCCTGACCTCTGCAGTGATTGGTTGCTCTGTGTGCAGCGGCAGTGGAGATCCTGACTCCCATACGGGCGAGAAAGTGTCCTCTGATGAATGTTTGCTAAACACTGCTCCTAAACCGATATAATATATCTGTAAAAATAGTAGATACCACCTTGTAACAATCAGTGGTAACAATACATAAGCAGTTATCTTATAGCTCTCAGGTTGTGCAAGATAATAGCCCTGTAGTAAAGCTTATATCGGTATCCAAAATCACTATTATAAAACCATAACCTTAATATCAGGTAAATCACAAGTAAAGCAAAGTAATGTAAATAAAAAATTGTTACACATCACCAGGCTGCCTCCAGGAGTATTGGTACCAGTGACATCACATAGGATGCGGAGCACCACGGACCTGCAGTTCTGATTCACAGAGGAGCGGGGATATAATTCCCTGTGCAATGACCTGCTATACCCCTCCAGCAGCAAGTATCGGACTCCCGGACCCCCTCTCTGTCCGGCTCTCTCTGCCTTTACCTACACTACTCCCAGGAATTTACATTTCTGGGCTCTCTGCTGGGACTGTTATTAATACTCAGTGTGTATGACATTCCACTCTTGGTGGTGGTTTCCAGTATCTATGAGGATAGCTTCGTTGCACTTGCTTATTGGCTATTGTAACTGATATGAGTCAGCACAGTTGTTAAAGTATTTTGTATACTTTATAAAAGTAATTTAATGGACTAAGGAGCTCTGTTAATCATCAAGACTAGGAAAACTATTTCTTCTATTTAAAGCTGTTGTAGCACATATAAGAAATAAAAGAACCTATGACTAATACCTGACAGAGAAATGATGCACCTGTATACCACAAAAGTACAAATGACTAACTGGGAGTAATTTGGATCTTAATATCCAGCATGGAAAAACACTGAACAAAACAGTACAAAATCATGTACTCCAGAATCCAAAAGCTCAATATATCATTAACAGCACTACTTTAGAAAGAGGAGAGTAGTAATGTATAGTACTGTAGTAATGTCACTGTATAGGTCATTTATATGGCCTCACCTGGAAGACTGTGCTCAGCTCTCCAGGCTAAAACTCCAGAAAGACTTAAATACATTAAAGACTGTATAAAGAAGAGCAACTAAATGGTCCATGGCCTGTGTCACAAATCATACCAAGAAAAGCTATAGGAACGAAACATGTATAACTAGGAGCAGAGAATGGGGAGGGGGGATATGATAGCAGCTTTCACATATATCAAGGGTTGTACCCAGGTAGAGGAGTGGACATTTTTTAAAGTAATGCTGGGCACACACTACACTTTTTTCCAACGATAATCAGTCCAATCAACGATTACAGGAGCGATTTACCCGTTATCGTTGAAGTGTTTAGGCAAGTACGATCAACAGATATCATGTGAATCGGTCGTGTAATCGTTTAAACAGATTTTATAGACAGCTTAATTTGCTAGATGAACGATGCATCGGCTGCAGTCGTTACCAAAATTGGATTGGAGATTGGATCGTAAGATAGAAAGTGTAGTGTGTACCCAGCTTAAGAGATGTATTAGAACATGAGGACATGCATATAAACTAGAGGTTCAGAGAAAATGTGGCGAAAAATTTCTTTACTGAAAGGGAAGGTGATAAGTGGAATAGCCTCCCATCTGAGGTGGTAGAGTCTAATAAAGTAGAACAATTTAAACATGCTTGGGATAAATAGAAGGATATTCTAAATATTTAACTTAATTGAAACTCATTCTGTATATGGCCTAGAGTCAGGGCAGACTGGATGGGCTGTGTGGCTCTTATCACTTTCTATGTTTCTATGACAGATAAATGTACCAATACTCTTCTTTCATAGAGTGTAAGCTGATAGACCTACCCAGTCTCTCTGTAACCACTCAGTCATGTTATACTGATTTCTAAAATTGTAAAGCTCTTCTTAATCCGATGGCGCTATATAAATCTGTGCCTATAGTGTACATTGTAGTATTGAACCCAGCCCTTATCCAGGAAACAGCCAGTACTGAACCTCTGTGTCGGGTCCACAATGTATCTAAAATACTAATGGAGGACAAGGGCGCTCTAATATTAATAAGTAAAAACTAACAGGCACCTGGGGGATACCACCAATTCCCTCAAAAGGACTGAAACAGATTGTAGCAAATTTTGGTGGGTGAGTGCTAGAAAATTAAACAAATTTTATATAAAAATATATAAAACCTGGTTAAAATATTATCTAATAGAACAGTGAAAAAAAAAGCGAAAAAAAAACATTTAAATTGGTATGATAAACAGATGTCATTCCTAAAACAAGTGATAAAAGGTGCAATATATAAAAACAAGGTATGGACTGAATATTCAAGCAACACTCAGATATTTCAATAGCTGTGTAAAAATAGTGGGTGAGCGCTAAAATTAAATAATATAAAACACCTATACGCAACCTCACTCAGATATAAAACAACGTTATAATGGTGAATGAACTCAACTAAATAAAATAAATGTGAAAAAAACACCTGGATCCTAATACCACTAAACCTAAATCTAAAATATATAAACGTAGACAACAATAGACAAATTCAGACTTCTAGTAGAGAGTAGTGATCTCTAAAAATCAAAGTGACTGAGTGCTAATAATGTTGATGTATCGGTATGCATTCTCCGGTTAGAAAATCCCTATTTCGAAATTCTCTATTTCGAATGCTAAATTGCGAAAATTCACATTTCGAATTTTCGCTATTTCAAATTTTCTTATTTTCTACATGTTATATATGTTATGTTATATAAGTGTTCTTGAAGTCTGATTTTCAACTGTCTCATAGTTTTTCCAACATACACCTTTTTGCATTCACATTAAATTATATAAATTACTGACTTCGTATTGCACGTAATGAAATCCCTAATTTTATATTTAATACCATTAATTTCAAATTCTTCCATTTTTCTGGGACCTTTAATGGTTTTACATGCTTTGCAGTCCCCACATCTGTGGAAACCTTGTGTCTTAATACCTAGTTTGTCACCATTTTCAAACACACTTTTCACCAACAGATTTTTCAAATTAGAGGCACGTCTATAAATAAAATTGGGACGACTGGGAAGTATATTCTGTAGAATGGGATCCTTCAATAAAATGTACCAGTTTTTGTGGACTATCTTTTCTATCTTCTTATATTCTTATATAGGGTCCACAATGTATACTCTTCATAAAATCAATCCGGAAACATTTATGTCTTGGCACAGTCGAGTGAAGTAGGTACAATACATTGCTGTTTGAACCTTTACTGAAAACTCTGTGTGCCCCCTGGTGCCCACCAGATGCCAGCTTATATTTGTCTTTTTCTCATTATGCGTTCTTGTTGCCGTTGTTTTTGCATAGAATACAAAACAGAAAACAAATGCACCAAATTCTTTAGTTGCTAAGCAATGTAACCTCCTCCTATGTGTTCCTCTACGTTCTCCAAGCACATTATACTCTACTCAATGAGCAATCCTTATATATTCATTATGCTTTGCAAGAGCCTATTTCTTTTTATTTATCATTTATAAAATAAATGTAGCTGTAGATTTGGGTGCAGAAAAGAATGAGAAAAATGGAAAACATGCATAGTATGTGGATAACAATAAACCCTTTGTGATACTGGAGCGGATTGTTGTGTATCGTGCACACATGGAGGCTTCTCAGTCTGTACGCAAGAGGGGAGCGAATTTTCATCTCTCACGTGGACTAGAGTAGTTATGCTGTCATAAGGCAGCATTAAGTCCCTCGCGCGGATCACCGTTCCGTACAACCGCTGACTCACGTGGAAGGCTCAAAACCCACCCCAACTGTAAAATGTAAATGCTCCCCCCACCCACTTTACAGAGTTTAGGTGGGTAGAGGAATTGCGCCGCCCTGTTGGACGGATCTTCAGGAGTACAGCACTTACTTTGGATTCTTTTTATCTGAAATATGGATTCAAGATATGGGATCTCCAACAACAATGGGCCAGATCCTGAGCTACGTACGCGGGCGTTTTTACGCTCGCCGCTGACGTGAAATCGCCAATTTTGTATGCACAGCGCATGCGCACAGCAGATGTCATGCGACATAACTCTGATCATACGCGACTTCAGCGTAAATACAAACGAAAGGGCGTGTCTTCCATACGACTCCAATAATTACACTTTGGAGGCAGAGGGAGACATTTAAATCGTACATATGGGCCGGGTTAGGCCGTTACGTATGTCAATGCATTACGTGCGTCAGTACTTACGCTTGGAAAAGGGAAGGTAGGGTTTGGGAAGCGTAAATTGAGTAAAGTACATACGAGAGGGGGGTGTCTAGGGGAGTGCGTAGTGCTTCCAATAGTGTAAATACGCCACGTCAACTAACGTAAAAACAACTTGGATCAACCTTTACCCACAGTACAACCAGATATCAAACATCGTGACTGCAGACGCTCGACCTTTTCCACCGTGTATGAAATGCTCTCATTCTGACTTCTCCAATTACATCCTATTGCAATGACTTGACTTTGATTAATTAATTGATGTTTAATATTCTCCCACCTCAAAAAGAAACAAACTAACAAAATAAAATAAAGGAATAAAACATTTCTCCTTTCAAGCCATGTGATTGCCTTTACAATTAATGGGACACTCAGGAGCAGAGCATTTTGTACATGATGAAAGGAGTCATGTTGCAATGTCTGTTACTCTATGAATGTAGTAAGGAGTAAAGTTAATGGAATAAACTTTATTATCACTTCTATTTATTTACTTTTCTAGTACCAGTAAATGGAGAAAGACGCGATGGATGACTGCACTGACAGGTAAACTCCAAACTTAGGAACAACACCTTATAGCTGATCTAGAGTTTGAGAGTAAGGGCAAAACAGATGCAAGTGTACAGCTCAGCTAAACCATTTTTGCAAATGTAAGTGTAGTAATTAATGCGGATTCTTTGAGGGTTGCCTACTTTCTATCTCTTCCCTCCAGGAGATCTCAGAGGGAGGAGATAGATGCCGGTATTGGGACAGGGTTTAATGACACAAATGTATGCAATCCATGTCATTAGGCCCCGCCTATCACTACTGTAATTCATAGTGTTCCAGGGGTGGGCGGGGCTTGATGATGAAAATCACATCATCATGCCTCAGATCTCAGATCTCCTGAATATTCCTGCTTTGCCCTTAAAAAAAAAAATGTATAAGTGCAGCTCTGAACCAGCCCCCTTGTGGTTATAATTATTTGGACATCTGGACAATATCTGGACAAGCCATGTTCTATGCAAGAGATCAAACAAGAATAAAAGTCCAAAAAACACAGCGCTAATCCCTTGGTAAATGTATCACAGAGGGTAAGAAAAATTCTTATGACAAGATTATCACAAAACAAGGGATTAGCACTGTGTTTTTGGGATTTTTATTCTTGTTTAATCTCATGTTTCATTTCAGCTTCAGGATAGTTTATGGTGTACTTTGATGTTATCTATTAGACCCTCACGCAGCGGCTTCTAAAACCCTCCCGCTGAGTTTTTCTTCACACATTGGGCTTGATCCAGAGCTATGTAGCCGCTAGCGTAAAATCGCCCATTAGTACTTACTGCTCATGCGCGCGGCAGATGTTACACCACGTAACTCAGAGCATACAGGCCAGTCACATATCAACAGTGCAACAACGTACGAAGGGGCCAGTCATATGATACCCGTAATTTACGCTTCGGAGGTGGGGTGAGGCATTTAAATCGTACAGTATGGGCAGGCTTAGGCGCGTAAGGCCAATACGTACGTCAGTAGTTTCGCTGTGTAAAGTTAAGGTAGGGTTTGGTGGGCGTAAAACGGCCAAAGTACGTACATTCGAGGGGAGTGCCTAGGGGAGTGCTTAGAAGATACACTAGCGTAAATACGCTACGCTATGTAATGTATTAGGCGCGTAGCTCTGGATCTACCCCATTTTTTTATGTTCCATGCAAGGTTATTGTCCTCACAATAAAGGATAATTAGACATCATTAAAAAAAGAGAGAAATATAACAAAATTATAACAAGTTTTATTTAATTAAAAACAGATAAATTATAAAAACGTCATTAGCTTATGAGCAGTGTTAGGGACAATGCAATAAACCATTGGACTAAAATATGTAAGTATATTGTAATTCCAATACTGATATGTTGACAAATAGTGCCCTTCAAATTGACTGTAGATAATACAGGTGAATACAAATGGTGTGATATGTAGATCTGTTAGTGATAGAGCCCGCAGGGAAAGCTCATCAGGAACAATCTATAGAGGACCAAATGGTAAATGCCTAGAGGTAAAACTGTAAGCGTAGAGAGTATAAGCTGCTTAGTACTTACAGCCCCGAAATGAATAAAGAAACTGTTGCAGTGGCTGGAGAATTATTATACTCACAAAACGCAGAGCTGGATGGATTGGCTATTAGCTGTTTAATACGCACAGTCCCATGATGAATGAAGGAACTGCTGCGATGGCAGATATATAGATGTACTTCCAAGCCGTGCAACAAAAGAAGTGAATAAATGGACAGGCACGTTGTCAGTCATCAGATATCCACAAATAGATGGGTAAATCTATTGCAGTATGATTAGGCATTTAGCTCAGTCAGGGGTCTGTCAAACACACTCCAGGCATTTTTCATAGTATTTCTAGGGGTGAGGGATGAATATTACCTAATCTGCCCTTCCACTAGTAACACTATGAATAGCAGGAGAGTGGGATTTGAGGACGTGGTTTGCATGAAATTATGGCCTCAGGCCCAGTGCGGGAGATTTGCCGGCTCTCCCGTGATACTGGGAGAACTGCCTGATATTCCTGTAGAGACCCTGACCATACACATAAAAACACTGATTAAAGCTGCTCTTGAGTACTCCTGCAATGTGTTTCGATCAACTTGATAAAGTTGCTCATAAGCTAACATTGTCTATTATAAATTATACATTTTATATAATAATTTA
>WWET01001616.1:314615-326111 GCA_011038615.1 Limnodynastes dumerilii
TCTCGTACCCCCCCCCCCCCCTTTATGGATCTGAAGTATCCTGTTTTGGGTTTATCTATTGCTTTTCCTGACAACTTTGAAAATTCATATTTTATTTTTTATTCAGTAAATAGAGGCGACCATTGTAGGAACTGAGAGGAGTGAAGCAGCAGCAGAAGACTGGTTTTTCAAGGACAAGCAGTTTGTGTATGTAGCAGGATCAGGATATAGATTAGATGTGGGATTCAGTGGACAGCTCTCAGCATTGCGATTCCCCATACCAAATACTGTCATTACAAAGCAGGGACAGGAGAAAGTTGCTTTTTGGCTGTCTCTATCTCAAATGACAGCAGTTTTAGATTTTTTTTATGAATGGGTGAGTGCGCGATTGGCATACTCACCCATTCATTTTCGCAAGTGCCGCCGGGGGCTTAGGATTAGGCTGCAGGGGGGACTTGGGGTTAAGCTGTGGACAAGTTGAGAAACTTAGGGTTAGGCTGTAGGGGAGGGGGGCCTTAGAAATAGGCTGCGAGGGGGGGGACTTAGGGTTAGAGTTAGGGAGTGGATTGGGGTTGCTTACCTTTCAGAGCACCAAGTTTGATGCTCCAGGGATCCATTGCTATGCCTCTTCGAGGCATAAGCAATAGTTTGGCCAGCCAGTTCTGAACTGGCTGGGAGCGAACGTCCCTATCAACTGGGATTCATACTCAGCTTTGAGTCAAAGATAACAATAAGGGAGCAGTGGGTTATATTGGAATGTTACCAGAATGGAAGCTGCTCAATCAATTTATTAAGTAAATGTTAAACAGGTGCATGAAAGGCAGGGGGTTAACCTGCTAGCCACAGAAACAAAGGGAAAAATTGCCCCAGCACACTGCCATAAACCAGTATATTGGAATGTTACCAACCACAATAGAAGTATCATTCTGATAAGTTCTTATATTAGGTGTAAAAATGATCTGCTTTGTGTTTCAAGGGTTGAGATTGAGGTGGTGGAAAGACATTCAGTATCTGAATGCAAAGATAAAGATAACTGGGCTGACCCAGAATTAGGAACAACTGCGAGAAAATGAGCAAATCTCTCCCTGTGCTGTGTTGAAGTACAGGGAGAGACACATGGAATTGTGTAAACAGAATTAGATTTCAGAGACAGATCTATACTCTAGGGGCCAGATTTACTAAGCTGATTGGAAAAGTGGATATTTTGCCATAGCGACCAAACACTTTTCCAATCAGCTTAGTAAATCTAATCCTAAATTGCAAAGAAAAAGTAAATCTGTTCAATGTTTATGCTATAAGCAAAGTATTTCCCTTGCATGCAGCAAAATCAAATTATCATGTACCCCGAGCACTGCAACATCAGTGCAGTTTATGAAGACTTTCAGGAATGAAAATCTACTTGAAGAGCATGCAAATCAGCCAGAACAGGGGAGAACCCAAATGTGGCTGCTCCAGAGTTTCTGACTCTCCCGGAATATCCGGGAGACTAATGATTCAGGCCTTTCTCCCGGTGTCTTAGGAGAGCCAGTAAATCTCCCACAATGGGCTTAAGGCCGTGAGTTTATGCACTTCAGCCACTTCCCAGCCTATTAATACGGTAATTCCCAGTGTGACTAGAGATTAGGCAGGACTTGATGACATTATTTGTGTCATGAAGCCCTAAACCATCCCTACTAACTGTGCCAATAGTAGCATTAATGGGAAGAGGGTGGGGAGAAATGCCCGAATTTCACCAGTCTCCCGGATGTACCAGTAGAGTCGGCAAACCTGCTACAATGCTACAATACCAGAAGAGAGAGATGGAGTGATTGCAAATTGTTTTTGAGGGTGTGATCACACGACAACTTATGTGGAAACAATGGAAAAAACAGGAAACAGGATCCAAGATGGATTCCTCAGCGGTCATGGGTAAGGGTAAAAGGAAGGGCATGTGCAATGACCTCTGGCGGTTGGCAGTTTAAGATCGTATTCAAAGTTGATAACTAATGCAGACTTCCCTACTCTACGTACAGAAGCCTGAAGGAAAATGTACTGAGCAGACGCAGTACCATTAAATCTCCAACAATGCACAGCCGACCGATGCTGCACTCTGCCAATCAGAGCCCCGTTATGTGTATACCCTCTCATGTGTAGGAGATACGCATGCGGGGGTGGACAGAGGCATGCTAATTGTACAGTAAGGGCTTGGCTAGGCCCTTATATACGATGCAGTATTCTGCATGGAAAGGTATCTGTGCAGATTACTTAAGGCAGGGCCAGATTAACCACAGGGCAATTGGGGTGGTCGTCCTGGGGCCCCCACATTCAAAGGGCTTTTCAATAAAACAATAAGGGCTCTATTTACTTACCTCCTCGTTCCCTGTGAACGAAGCTGCATCAGGCTGGCTTATCATCCCAGCGAACCTGGCAGCTTCCTTCACACTATTTACAAATACTCACCCCTCCTGCGAGGTCCCACGATGATCTGCCGGGTCCTCGCAGTACTTCTCATTCATCCGATGCAAGAATGAAGTACTGCACATGAGCAGTAGCTCTCATTCGGGACTTAGAAAAATTTCAACTCCCGACATGAGAAACACTGCACATGCTCAGTGCTTCTCTTTTGTCACTTTGAAATTTTCCGCATGTGCAGTCTATTCATGTCAGGACCAGACAGCTGCAGCCCGATGGGTCGCCCGGACGGGTGAGTTTAATATTTATTTATATTTTCTATGTTTTTGATTGATTTTTTTTTTTTTACTTATAAAACTTTTTTTTTACTCGGGCAACATTGCTATGTATTCCAGCGGTCTCCCCATACATACCCCCCTTTTCCTCTCCCTAATAACAGCTATTAGGGGGAGGTAAAGAAGGGTATATGAGGACATCGCCAGAATATTTACCATCAGTCTGACGCCGGGAGCTCCAGCAGTTTGTAAATATGTGCCAATTAATTTTAATGCGATAGTGTCAGTTTTGAAGTGAAAACTTGCACGATCGCATTCAAATGAACTTTGTAAATAGACCCCAAAATCCAATAGTTTAATATCCCCAACCATTTACATTTTATTCATATCCTTTAGTATTTTATCATCCCTAACATCCCATCCTCAATATTTCATCCTCATCTTTAAACATTTCATTATCACACTCCAACATTTTTTCTGTATACCTCAATATTTCATCCTCATGCTCGATATTTCATTTTTATTGTATAACATATCAAGCATTGTGCACATTACATCCTCTTCCCCTGATAGTACAACCCCAACTGATGAGCAGATAAGACAGTATATGATTACTTTAGCTACACTAGATCATCCCTGCATAATATATATATATATATATATATATATATATATATATATATATATATATATATATATATATATATATATATATATATATATATATATATATATATATATATATATATATATATATATATATATATATATATATATATATATATATATATATATATATATATATATATATATATATATATATATATATATATATATATATATATATATATATATATATATATATATATATATATATATATATATACTGCCAGGCAGAAGTGACACCCAACTTCTTTTTCTGCTAAAAAATTATGCTTTAATATCCACATATCAGCAATAGACAATCCTGTCAGGATGACACCAAGCGACCTAGCTCTGGCTAGGCATATTTTCCTCACTAGTCACTGGCCACCTGCTAAACACTATGCACTTGATTCACAGTTAAGAGTTAAATTGCAAAGTTACCTAACTATACGCACGTGAAAAATCTACAGTACCGATTTAGAAAAATAAAGAACACGGTTAACCATTCCCCCTGTGTCAGGAGTCCTATGTAAGGAAGGAAGTTTTTCCTACATATAATTAGGTATGTACGGAATTTTAGCTGTGAATCAGTCGCACGTTTAGGTGCTCTAAACATATGCTGCCTGAAGTTAGAAACACAGTGATCCACTACATATAGAGACTTTCATAAAACATAAAAATAAAACATGAAAAAAGATAAACAACATAAACAACCTATGTAGTTGAATGTAAATGTAATGGTTTAGTTCACAAAGTAAAGAAAAAACAAAAAAAACTTCACAAACTATAATCAAATAATGGCCCCTTTACAAGGTTAAAGTCTTCCACAAAATGGAAAATCAGCATAGGATTAAATAAACGAGCCTTTATTATTTCATTTAAAAACACACATCTATTGATTATGGAAAGGCCACAGGTGTGGCCTGAACTAAGTAAGAGAAGACGCATGGCCTCACAGCAAACAATACGGTTCATCAACTTAAGAGTGGTCCAGGGCTACCTTACCTTTTCCCTGTGCGTATGTTAGTTTAGACAAGGCTCCTACTTGTGAATCAGTCCTAACTCTGTTGGAACGTCCATACTGTATATTAGTAGCCTGTGTGCAGCTCATTTAAGAGTCTTGCCCCTCTAACCACGCATGCCGGACTCATTCCGTGCCATTGCGTGCATCAGTCCTAAGTCTGACGTCCGTGTATGTGAATCAGTCGGCCATGGTTTCTGTGCGTATATTTCGGTTCTGGGCATGTGCAGTTTAATTGACCGTAAAAACATGCATGGAAATTCAGCACTTGCTTAAACCTCTGCAACTCCAGGCCTAGTAAAGAAGACAACTATTTAATTGCACCAATGTGCTGCACGTGTGGGAAGACTGAGTGGGAAGCTAACCATGTCTGCCACCTGTGCCTGCACACTCTGGGGAATCTAAACTTTGAATAACATGAACATCCTGTATCCAACAACTACAGAAGAGTACTGGATTAAATACAGCGCATACATTTGCCCCACTGTAGCACAAGTCTTTGATATGCCACACGGTATATTTGAAGTCCCACTATAGTGACCTCAGCCTTTTATTATGCGCCATTGTAGTGTCAAAAGCAACAAAAAGAGGTCCTTAAAAATGGCATCACTGAGTATCACTGACTTGTAGGATCCATCAATGTGTGTGATTACCAATATTTGTATTATCACAAACCATGGGGCAGATCCAGACCTAAGGGTATGTTACGTTTCATCGCGAAGCGTATTTACACTAGTGTATTTTCTATGCACTCCCCTCGCTCAGTGGCCTATCTACCATGGGTGCAGAGTGTGCAGTGCACACGGGCCCCCGCAGACAAGGGGGCCGCCCATGGCACTCACCCTGCACCCAATGGAAGATCCCAGTACCACCTATTTCTGTACAAACGGTGACGGTCTCCAGCAGCCTTCCGTTCCCAACAGTGCACTGCGCGCGGGTGTCACATGGGGATGTCAGGCGTGCGTGCACTGCGCAGCCTCATGCTCCTCTTCTGTTTGCAGAGCGTGAGGCTGCGCAGTGCACTGTTGGGAATGGAAGACTGCTGGAGACCGTCTCCGTTTGTATAGATATGGATGGGGTTGAGAAGAAGAAGAGGGGGGCCCGTCTTGGGAGGGGGGGCCGTCTGAGGAGGAGGAGGAGGGGGGGCCGTGTGGGGGTCTGCACACGGGCCCCTTCATTTCTAGAAACGCCCCTGCCCTCGCTCGTACGTACTTTGCTCGTTTTACATTTACCAGACCCTTCCTTAACTTTTCAAAGCATAAGTACTGACGTACGTAACGTAGCAGCCTAACCCGGCCCATACTGAACGATTTAAATGCCTCCCTCCGCCTACAAAGCATAACTATGGGTGTCGTACGGAAGACACGCCCCTTCATTCGTAGTTACGCTGATGGTACGTACGTTCAGTAAATACAAATAGGCAATTTTACGTCAGCGGCTAGTGTAAAAACGCTTGTGTACTTAGGTCTGGATCTACCCCCATGTCTATATATGATGTTTAATGTCCATATGGAAAGAGTATCTCGAGCGCCTCCACTTTAAAAAAAAACAAAAACTAAACTATAAAGAGAGCAATAAAGTAACAGGTACATCGTCTTCCTGATAGTTTAGTTGTACAAGTAAAAAGAACATATGAATTGTGTTTGTAATCCTGTGACCATAGAGCGGAAGTGTCTAAGACCGAGGACTGAGGATTGAGGTGTTTAATATGGCTGTATAAAGCAGCACTGGTGGAGAGAATCCATAATCTCAGTCGACGTTTCCCTTTATAAAGCACATTTTAAGCACAGCATTTGCAATGAATCTCTTAAAGCTGAACACATTAAAGTTTTGCTGTCTCTAGATTACATGTTGTCTACTTTACTGAAGTAATATGAAGCACAGGGAATGAACACCGGTATAAAAGGGAATTTTAAAAGTATAATAATAATCAGCACTAAAAGTCTACAACATATTAAAAAAATTTAAATCGGAAACAGTTCATATAGCAATTCAAATGGAACTGCCTTCATCTTGTAATATTCTCTTTCCAAGAAACTGTGGAAACAGATCATCTGTAGCTATAGAATTAACAATAGCAATTACCTTGAAAAAGGCCAGAGATATAGGATGAAACGCGTTAGTGTGGTTGTGAGCAACTACCGCTGTCCACCTGTACACTCTGCTTGCTACTGTTCTTAATACCCAAGGAGAGGGCAGGTCTTCAGATGATTAGGCTTCTTCTATGGGCTCTGTTTATTGCTTTAACAGCTTTCTTTTTTATATTTTACATTTGCGATTTGTTTGTTTTAATTGCTCAATGTTAATTCTACATGTAAGTGCCTTTTTAAATGTATTGATACAGATTATTTCTTTCTTCCATTATGTCTGAATACTATTAAGCAAACACTGTGGAGGAAAATTTTCTATTAGTACAGATGATCTGTTTCCATGTTTATCTGGAATGTTACAGGACCAAGGGGGTTTCATCTGAAATGTTATATGGACTTTATGGGAAACATTATTTCACTGTACAATGTAAAAATTTGAGTAGACTTTGACTTGTTTTTAAAGCCCACACGGAGTAGTTTAGGCAGAAGGAGGCGTGCTAATGCTGCCTTGGGGATGTTTTAGTTAGACGTGAGAGGATGGAGGGATTTAAATTAGCTGGGGAGGGCAGGGGGAGGCTTTCTCCATGCGTATGTTCCTTCTTAAGAGGCAAAATACGCATGATGACTTAAGGTTGCCATTCTTACTCATAAGTGCCATTAGGCACCTAAAAACGGGGGTGGGGGAGGGGACTGTAGAAGTAGGTGTATCCCCACCTACGGATCACACACGTGGGTGTGATTCCGGTCCCTTATCTTTAGGTTGGTAGTTGTATGATTTCCTCATTTAATGGCTCCCTCCACCCAATCTTCTTATCTTCGTTCTTAAGTTTTCCCGGCATGCCCCTTCATTCTTTTGTCATTACGAACCTTGAGGAAATAGGTTGTAATGGTGAGTCAGAGCCGTCCCGTTCTTAAGTCCTACGTAATTTGCGTATTGTGTATATTAAGTTTTTACCCCAGTCGCTGCTTATTTTGCTTGTCGCGGGTTGCATTTTTTGGACTTTTTTTTTTTTCGTGAAGGTATCAGCAGAGCAGCGGGGGGAGAAGATCAAGCACAGGTAAAGTATATAAGGTGTGAACTTAAGGGAATTGGGGTTATAAGGATTTGAATAAAGGATGAATTGAGTATGCATGGGGTGTGAATGTTTATCCTAGAAAAGTGTAATCTAGAGCAGACAGAGAGTTAACAAACTAATGGTATATACATATATATATATATATATATAATGGCTAGAGTGCCAGGCCATGTCTTGTTTTATATATAAAAGGAAGTGTATTTATAAGAATCTTAGAATCTTATATAACGTCACTTCAAAAGTCCAAACAAAAGAACAGTCTCAGTTCACAATCTTTAAAGGATTAATACACCAGATCCCACTTCAGGAACTGCATCTTCCCCTTCCAAATATACAGGTATCTTGACCCCGTTAAAACAATCTGGAATTAGACAAACAGGAGAAGGGGACGCTCCATAGAGTAAAACCTTTTATTAGGAATCACCAGCACTACAAAAGATATCGTACCGGATCAGCATATGATACAATAACATCTCCCGGCAAACTCTGACAGGGCATTCAGGTACATCACCACTCAGATGGCCGGCGTCCAGGAAAACTCGAGTAAACTGCACATGGAGCAATGTTTGGCGCACACATAAGCTCTATGTCTGAATGACTTTGTCAGGAGTATATATAGTTTGTTTTGAATTAATCAGCAGCTTGAGTTGGCAACACTGCACACAACATATCAACAAAGACTAGAGAAGGGAGAGGAGGGATATGATTGCATGACAGCAGCTTTCAAATATATTTATTAATGCAAGAACAATAGCAATTATGAATCTGATCTTTACCAATGTAGCCATAGTTTATACGGACTTAAATCCACTTAAGATTGTTTTATTGCTTATGGTATTATAATATCTAGATTACTTTATAAAATGTTTGCCTCATATTTTATATTTTGTAATTGTGCTCTTAATAAACAATTTGTATATCACTACTTATTTTCTATCTGATAATTAGGAGATGTAGCCACAACAATGGAAAAACAATCTAATAGTTAAATATTATTATTAAATAGAAACATAGAAAGTGATGGCTCTTGACTTGTTCAGTCTGCCCAGTTGTTTTGGTTTTTTAAAACTGACCACTGATCCTATTTGATCCTCAAATTTTTTTAAGACTTAGGATATCCTTATATTTATCCCAAGCATGTTTAAATTGCTCTGCTGTGGTAGCCTCTACCACCTCAGATGGGAGACTATTCTGCTTATAAACTTAGGTTTCAGTGAAGTAATTTTTCATCATATTCCCTGTAAACCTACCACCCTCCAGTTTATGTACATGCCCTCATATACTAACACATTTCTTTCTTTGAAAAATTACGCCCTTCATAGACCTGAAGATGTGTTTCCAAGATGAATTCATTTTTTATTTCATCTATGATTTCACTAATTAAGTATAGTACCAGGACTGAAAAGAGAAAACTTAAGTCATTGTCAAGCTACACATGTGACCTTTAGAAAGATAATGGAAATTAATCACTTAACACTGATTGAATAGTTAATAAATACACTCAATCCATTAACAACATTTTGTTTTGAGAGTAAGGATATTTCTTATGCTCTACTGACACCTAGTGGTCATTTCATAAAATAACATTTGTAACAAGGAAATTGATGGAAACACTGGTAAGGGAACAAATTGAACAATATCTTAAATCCAACAATTTACAGGATCCCAAGACACTTGGATTCAATGGGGAGGGGCGTGGGAGATAATGTCAGACAAATCTTAATAACTTTTATGCCTGGGTGATTAAAGTAATAGATCAAGGAGGGGCTGTATATGTTGCTTATCTCGACTTTAGTAAGGCCTTTTAAAGGAAAGGTTACCAGTGGGGTACCCCAGGGATCTGTACTTGGATCAGTGCATGTTTTCATTGGTGACACTGCAAATGGTATTGAAGGGAACGTATTGCAGATAACACTTGACTGATGATCTAGGTAGACTAAAATAATGGTCAAGGGTGTGGCAACTACAGTTAAATGCCAAAAAATGCTAAATTGTGCACTTAGGTTTTCAAAACCCAAAGGTTAAATATAGTATTAACAAAACTATAATGGAAACTGCAGAGAATGAAAGGAATCTGGGAATCATTATTTCAGGTGATCAATATAACAATGCAATGAGAAAGGTATGTCAGATGCTTGGATGTATAGGGAGAGGAATCAGTAGAGGAACGAAGAAAGAAGTAAATATATAACTGTATAGGCCATTGGTACGGCCTCACCTGCAATATAGCATTCAGTTCTGGAAGCAATATTTCCAGAAGGCTATAAATACATTAGAGACTGTGCAAAGAAGAGCAACTAAAATGGTCCATGGCCTGTTTCACACAACATACCCGGAAAGACTAAGAGATCTTACTATTTATCATTTGGGAAAAGCTGGAGATAAAGGCCTGGATTCACAGTTACATAGTTTTCATCTTATGTACATTGGGCCTGATCCAGAACAACGCATCGGAGCGAATTTACGCGTGGCGGAGACGTAAAATCGCCTATTCCTAAGTACTGCACATGCGCAACATAGAAAATACGCTCATTAGCGTAGCGTAATTGTGAACGTATGGGCCATTCACGTAATTGTCACGTAAATACTTACGCGTGGGCGTGCCAATTTTACGTGAGTCAAGAATATGTTAATTTTACGTGAAGTAGGTGGAGGTTTGTATGTAAAGTGTACAGTATGGGCGTGCTAAGCGGCGTATGTTCACGTAGTCTATACGTCCGTTAGCGAACGTACGGTGTTACGCGAAAAAAAGTTAAGGTAGGGTTTGAGAAGCGGAACTCGGTGAATTACGTACATTCAAAGGGTGTGCCTAGGGGAGTGTATAGAACATACGCGTGCGAAAATACGTTACGCGTGGAAACGTATTGCACACGTAGTTCTGGATCTACCCCATTGTTTTAAGAATTGAGCTACTACGCATGAGTAGTAGCTTATTTACACTATTTACGTACCATTTCTGTACGTAGATTGCGTAAGCGCGAAAACTACTCAATTCTTAAAACAACGTACGTAAGACGAAAACTACGTAACTGTGAATCCAGACCAAATAGGGTTAAAAAAAGGTGCAGGAGAAAAACATTCTTCAAAGGCAGAGAAATAGTACAACTTGCCGTGAAATGAAACTAAAGGGAAGTAGGTCCTGAGCATATTTAAAAAAGTATTTGCATAAAGGATAGTATATAAGTGGAATAGACTCCTAACCGAGGGGGGGTGATTCAGAGGTGAGCATGCGCCTGCTGACGTGACGATTCTCCCCCAAGCTGCGGTGGCTTGTGTTCTGAGGCCCGTGTTGAGGGAGTGTGCACTCCATCCACATCAGAATGCAGACTAATAAGGACGGCTTAAAACATTTGCACCAACCTCTGGTCATGTCTGAGTCCAGGAGGTGACACAGACCCTTCTGTTATGATGTGACACTTCAATGTATTACAAAGGGTCAGAAATCGCTGCTAAAGTTTTGTGCATGTGTTACATCATTTCTGCATACAGCAACAAAGAAATATTTTTTCCAATTATTCTGTGACATCTGCAGTCTGCTGAATTGTGGTATTCAGGGTATTAGTTTACCAGAGGTTAGAAAAATAAGAAAACTCTATGCGCCAAGTGGCTCCTATATGCTTTCATATTCTATGTTTCTATTTTTATGTTTCTACAAAGCGGTTGCAGTCCCCAGACAGAAACTTTTCGAAATAGGGACATCCAAAAGTTCCTTTTCGGATGTCCCTATTTCGAATACTCTCAAGTATCCCGATCAGCATACTCACCCATTCTCATTCGGAAATACCACCGCCGCCGATATTCCTCCGTCGCCACTGCCGCCGGACTGCAGGGAAAAGGTGAGTAACCTCTCCAGGGTGCACGGTAGGGAGGGTTAGGATCAGGCTGCATGGGAGGGAGGGATAAGGTCAGGCTGCAGGGGAGGGAGGGTTAGTGTCAGGCTGCAGGGGAGGGAGGGATAGGGTCAGGCTGCAGAGGAGGGAGGGTTAGGGTCAGGCTGCAGGGGAGGGAGGGTTAGGATC
>WWET01001616.1:329037-343267 GCA_011038615.1 Limnodynastes dumerilii
GTTGTAAGATCTTCCCGGCTACTCTGGTTGTTTGGACACATTGGGCCTGATCCAGAACAACGCATCGGAGCGAATTTACGCGTGGCGGAGACGTAAAATCGCCTATTCCTAAGTACTGCACATGCGCAACATAGAAAATACGCTCATTAGCGTAGCGTAATTGTGAACGTATGGGCCATTCACGTAATTGTCACGTAAATACTTACGCGTGGGCGTGCCAATTTTACGTGAGTCAAGAATATGTTAATTTTACGTGAAGTAGGTGGAGGTTTGTATGTAAAGTGTACAGTATGGGCGTGCTAAGCGGCGTATGTTCACGTAGTCTATACGTCCGTTAGCGAACGTACGGTGTTACGCGAAAAAAAGTTAAGGTAGGGTTTGAGAAGCGGAACTCGGTGAATTACGTACATTCAAAGGGTGTGCCTAGGGGAGTGTATAGAACATACGCGTGCGAAAATACGTTACGCGTGGAAACGTATTGCACACGTAGTTCTGGATCGAGCTACTACGCATGAGTAGTAGCTTATTTACACTATTTACGTACCATTTCTGTACGTAGATTGCGTAAACGCGAAAACTACTCAATTCTTAAAACAACGTACGTAAGACGAAAACTACGTAACTGTGAATCCAAACCAAATAGGGTTATAAAAAGGAGCAGGAGAAAAACATTCTTCAAAGGCAGAGAAATAGTACAACTTGACGTGAAATGAAACTAAAGGGAAGTAGGTTCTGAGCATATTTAAAAAAGTATTTGCATAAAGTATAGTATATAAGTGGAATAGTCTCCTAACCGAGGGGGGGTGATTCAGAGGTGAGCGTGCGCCTGCTGACGTGACGATTCTCCCCCAAGCTGCGGTGGCTTGTGTTCTGAAGCCCGTGTTGAGGGAGTGTGCCCAAACAAGTGCACTCCATCCACATCAGAATGCAGACTAATAAGGACGGCTCAAAACATTTGCACCAACCTCAGGTCATGTCTGGGTCCAGGGAGCTGACACAGACCCTTCTGTTAGGATGTGACACTTCGAATGCATTACAAAGGGTCAGAAATCGCTGCTAATGTTTTGTGCATGTTTTACATCATTTCTGCATACAGCAACAAAGAAATATTTTTTCATGTTTTAAAATATTTTTTCCAATTATTTTGTGACATCTGCAGTCTGCTGAATTGTGGTATTCAGGGTATTAGTTTACCAGAGGTTAGAAAAATAAGAGAACTCTATGCGCCAAGTGGCTCTTATATGCTTTCATAGTCTATGTTTCTATTTCTATGTTTCTACAAAGCGGTTGCAGTCCCCGGTCAGAAACTTTCCAAAATAGGGACATCCAAAAGTTCCTTTTCGGATGTCCCTATTTCGAATACTCTCCAGTATCCCGATCAGCATACTCACCCATTCTCATTCGGAAATACCGCCGCCGCCGATATTCCTCCGTCGCCACTACCGCAGGACCACAGGGAAAAGGTGAGTAACCTCTCCAGGGTGCAAGGAATGCATTCTAAGCATGTGCAGTAAACAAAACCAGCTGCAAACCCATTAAAATACAGACATGTTGGACGCCTGGCTCTGACCCATTCCATTTAGCCACTTCCTGTCACTATGGACTTGATCCAGACTTCCGTGTGTCTTCTGTATGCATTGAGGTCTGAAAAGCCGCACGAGAGGGAAGTGAGCTCCCCTGTCACCCCCCTCATGTGCCGTTACACTGCTATAGACCAACCTTAAGTCTCCTGTGAGGACCTGTGGTCTGTAAAACCACTGATCCACACAGAGGTCTGTAAACCATACTGGATAATATAAATGGAACCCTCTAGATCTAGCATTCGGAAATGCAGGAACCATTCACAGGCTCCTGGGATTGCTCTCAGGTGTTTAATGTTGTTTATTGATACTGGCCCTGCTCATGTATTGCAGAATCCATGTGGATGTTTATATATATTCATCACCTGTTATAAGTCTGGTGCTGTAGGACAAACACACACTATTATATGATTTGCTGCTTTGGCAATCTGTTTGCATTGTGCACAATAGCTGTGAACCGGCTGACTTACTATTGACTGGATAGTAAAAAACTTAAGTCATTTTTCATTTTTGAAGTTGTAAAAGTATAAAATGGGTGAAACCAACATGAAACCTATGAAATGTCATTTTTTAATATTCATTTTTTCCCCTTTTGTTTGAACATTTAGGGGCTGGTTCAGAGTTGCACTTACACTTTTTTGTGTGTAGAACTCAGCAGTACCATGTTGAACAGTAGGGGAGGCACATATCATTCTGAAAGCAGAATTTGAATTGAGCAGTGATGTTTCTTAGCTCAACTCTATATTGTGGATGAAACATAAGGCTGGCAGTATCTGAGTTCTGTGTGCAAATGTAAAGTATTTTCCCTGCATGCAAAACATTTAGGGCCGGATTTATTAAAGGCGATTTTAAGGGAGCGATTTAAATTGCTGAAGAGCGCTGAAAATTTAATGCGTTTGATGTGGTTTATTCGTTGAATGGGAGTGGTTTTTCAACAGGAGCGATTCTGCGCAATTTAACTATAGCGAGTTTAGGTTCAACTCGCATGAGTTGTTGCTAAACTCTCTATAGTTGTGATGTCAATCCTGGCCATTCAATAAATGTTTTTGACAAATATTTCCCTCACTCTAAACTCTAAAAAGCATAGCATGGCATAAAATTAACTCTTAGTATGCTGCTGTATATAGTACTATAAGGCACAGCATGCCCTTGTATTGCAAGGCATGCTGCGCCTTATAGTGCCATAATGGCAGCATGCCAAGGGTTAATTGCATGCTGCCGCAAAATAACTCATTAAAGAATCTGTCCCGATTAAACTAAATACCTAATATGCCCCGAACATGTAAACGAAATAATTAATCTGTCCCCTACAGCCTAAATAAATAAATAATATGGCCTGCACCATAACTCATCAAAGCACTTGCCAAGATACTAATCAAAATAAAACATATGCCCCACATGAATAAAATGCATATGCCCTGAGACAACTCAATTAAAAACACATGCCCGAATACAAATTAAAATCAAACACAAGCCTCAATAGAGAAATAAATATTACACAAACCCTGATAGAGAAATCAATAATACACAGGCCCCAATAGAGAAATCAATAGTACACAGACCCTGATAGAGAAATCAATAATACACAAGCCCACATAGTAAAATCAATAAAATAACAGCGAAATCAAAAGAATACAAGCGCCAATACCATTAATAAATAAAAAACTTGTCACAGTAAATAAAAACAGTAAAGACTTGTCACAATAAATAAATACAGTATACACTTATCACAATAAATAAATATAGTATACAGTTGTTACAATAAATAAATACAGTATACACTTGTCATAATCAATAAATACAGTAAAGACTTGTCACAATAAATAAATATAGTATACACTTGTCATAATCATTAAATACAGTATACACTTGCCCCTATCCAATATTAATTTATAACACAAGCTTGGAGAACCACAAGCGCCAGCATGCCCTGACATCCAGGGCCCACTGCGCCATGTCAATGCCCCCAATATCAAATGCTAAAATCATTATGACCGGCCTTTTAATGTTTATATATCACAATATTTCCCATGCTAGGAAAGGTTATAAATAAGGCCCAATGAAAGTTGACCGGTCAGTAGTGACGGGATGTCCTGCTTGCAGGACATGTGTAGCGGCCTCTCATAAGGGTTTTATATTTTGCCAAGACATCTCCCCGGATTAAAAGCTTACAAGACTGGACCCCAGCAGAGCAGGTAAGTTTTTATTTTTATTATAGACTTACTCTTTTTGGGGACCTTTGTTAAATATTAACAAGCCGGCCATAATGATTTTAACATTTGATATTGGGGCATTGACATGGCACATCCGGGCCCTGGATGTTATAAATTATTATTAGATAGAGACAAGTGTATACTGTATTTATTAATTCTGACAAGTGTATTGATTTTACTATGTGGGCTTGTGTATTACTGATTTCTCTATCGGGGTTTGTGTATTACTGATTTCTCTATCGGGGCTTGTGTTGTGTATTATCGATTTCTCTATTAGGGCTTGTGTTTGTTTTCATTTGTATTTGGGCATGTGTTTTTAATTGACTTGTCTCGGGCCATATGTATTATATTCATGTGGATTGGGGCATATGTTTTCTTTTGAATGGTATCTTGGCAGTTGCTTTGATGAGTTATGGTGCGGGCCATATTATTTATTTATGCTGTAGGGGACATATTAATGATTTCATTTAGATGTGTGGGTACTTAGTTTAATCGGGACAGATTAGTTTATTAGTTATTTTGTGGCAGCATGCACTTAACCCTTGGCATGCTGCCTCTTATGGGATTATAGGCTGCAGCATTAAAATCAGGCCAATTGAAAGTGATTTGGACAAAATCGCTAACCTGAGGCACCTCTTTCAACTGGTGCGGTTTTTGGGCCGTTTAGCAGCGATTTCAGCTCACAAGACTTTAGTAAATTCAACGATTTGTATGTTTAGCATGTAAAAAATCTATCAAAATCAATCTAAATGTTCTCCTTTTTCGCTTTGCAGCTGCTCTCTTTCTCTCCCAACACCAAATGGCAGCAAGCAGTGAGTGTTCCAAGCTTAAGTAACCTCCTGTGCTTAGACATTTTGAGGTCATAACTATGACCAGCACTACAAGGGTCTTCAGTGTATAATGTAACATAGAAACATAGAAACATAGATTGTACATTATATACATTAAATAACCTGTGCAGTTATACTAATAGAGTAGTAACAATAGAGTATTTACAGCTAGCCAGTCCCATTGTACTATGGCTCCGTACAACTTATCATTTAGGATATTTATACATACACATATTATTTGTTCTAAGCACGCTCTTATTTTCATTTGTGGCCCACAAATTGGGACAGTCCCTCCTAAAGCTGGGTACACACTGACAAAATAAAAACGATCATTCAGTAATAAAGAGATAAACTCACATTTATCTAACGATCCTGCAGCTGTACACACTGGCACGATTTTACACTGGATGGTTCCCAGAAGTCCTCTCTGGTAAGCAGATGCACATACAAAATCACAGATCATAACATTGTTGATATGTGATTTTTAGGAGCTGCTAATCTGATGATTCTCTGCATCGTTGGACAGTACACACTCAAACGATTTGAGGGCTATCTAACGATTATAATGTGATTTAAAGGATAATCGTCAAATATCTCTCCAGTGTGTACCCAGCTTAAATCTGGATGTGATAGATAACTGGGGATAGTGCCACACTCACCACTGCTAACTGCCACTGCCAACTGCCATATCCATCCAGTGGAAGGCACAGAACAGGTACCCTGGGCCAATGTCCTACCCACATTATATACATTAAATAACCTGTGCAGTTATACTAATAGAGTAGTAACAATAGAGTAGTTACAGCTAGCCAGTCCCATTGTACTATGCCTCCGTACAACTTATCATTTAGGATATTTATACATACACATATTATTTGTTCTAAGCACACTCTTATTTTCATTTGTGGCCCACAAATTGGGACAGTCCCTCCTAAAGCTGGGTACACACTGACAAAATAAAAACGATCATTCAGTAATAAAGAGATAAACTCACATTTATCTACCGATCCTGCAGCTGTACACACTGGCACGATTTTACACTGGATGGTTCCCAGAAGTCCTCTCTGGTAAGCAGATGCACATACAAAACCACAGATCATAACATCGTTGATATGGGATTTTTAGGAGCTGCTAATCTGACGATTCTCTGCATTGTTGGACAGTACACACTCAAATGATTTGAGAGCTATCTAACGATTATCCTATGATTTAAAGGATAATCGTCAAATATCTCTCCAGTGTGTACCCAGCTTAAATCTGGATGTGATAGATAACTGGGGATAGTGCCACACTCACCACTGCTAACTGCCACTGCCAACTGCCATATCCATCCAGTGGAAGGCACAGAACAGGTTCCCTGGGTCAATGTCCTGCCCAGCGTTCACTAACAGGAGGTCTGACCAGAACTCTAACCCAATAAAACCTGGGGTGTCTGAATACATAAGCAGACAGACAGACATATAGACAGTCACACCCCCCCATTCTAGATCTTGTTGAGTGGGATAGGTTTGTTACATATGGGTGGTTTACATGCACAGTTATAAAAAGTTGGTGTTTTTCGAACCCCTTCTTGGATGCTGGATCCAGTCCTTATATATTACAGGAGTGTATAGTAGAACCCAGAGGGGTGCTGTGAATTAGTTAGCCTAGAGCAGCTGTACCCCTTAATCAGGATCATGTTTAAAGAAGGTTTTTATTCTTTTTCTACAACACGGAAACCATTTTCCATAATGTACACTAATACTAATGTGCTCATAACAGTTGTATGTAAAATATACATCCTAAATGTCTAGCTCTATATATGTGTTAAGAGTTCTGAAGGAACTGGAATAATCAAAATACACAATGCTCCATTTACTATAAAATCCACTGTGAGCATTATTATTCAATGCAAGGCTCACTGCACCTCGCGCTCAGTACCACTTGTAGATGAGGTCCCATCGCATGCGCTGTAGCAAACTTCTGGGACTTTAAAAAATGTAAGTTCCAAAAGTTTGCTACAGTGCGCATTCGCCGGGACTTTACCTTCAGTGAGAAGATGCAGCACACCGAGAAGGTAAGTTTAACTCTTTATGCACCTTTATTTTAAAAAACATTTCCCCCATTTGCCCACTGGAATGCCCATTGGTGTTCCTTGTTCACATGAGCAAGGAACACCATTGGTGATTACGGTGGCCAAAATTTATAGTTAAATTATAGTTTATATTTAAATAATTAAAATAATGTATTAATTATATATATATAAAAAACACAATACAATACTTTATACAGACATTCCAGCGTGCTCCCTATACCTACCCCCCCTTTCCTCCCCCTAATAACAGCTACTAGGGGGAGGAACTTTAGATGGAGTTATTTAACGTATTGGCGCGGATTGTTAGAATCCGTGCTGATACTTATTAAATACAGCGATCAGCCGGCCCGCATTCATTAGAGCGGGCCGGCGATTGGGAGTGCAGAAGCTGATGATCCCCATGGTTTCCATGGCGATCATAGCTTTGTAGATGGTGAACACTTTGTTTTGAGGATATAAAGACTTGATCTCCTGTAAACGAAGTGTTCACCATTTAGTAAATGGAGCCCACAGAATGGTGGCAGCGCAGCACATGTGGGGGTGATAGAGGGATTTCCTGTAACATGATATAAATGGGTCTATGTGATTCATTGGTATTGTTATTTGTAACATAAACAAAACAACCACAAACTCCAAAAACAGCATTAAAACTTTATTCTTTACTAAATGTTTAGAAAGTATTTGCCCCTAGGATGTCTATATAATGTTGGCCATTTCAATATTATGGTTTGGTTTCAGGATGAGATATCATTTCACAGAGTTCATTTTAGTTTTCAGTTATTGTGTTTGGCTATGTATTTGTGTGTTAGAGTCTAACACTAACTTAGCCACTAGGTGGCAGTAGTGTTTCAATAAAATGTTAGTGTTATTTTGTATTAAAGAGTGAATTTTAATGGGAAATATTCCTAGGGAAACTATAAAAATTAAAATTTCAGTGCTGTTTGCAATGATAAAATAAGAAAACACAATAATATGTGTAATAATCTTAGTTCTGGTATTTAGCCATTTCTGGAAACCACTTGTATCTATATGTGCTCTCCCAGTGTATATCTCTATTATACTTGTCTATATGGCCTCCTCCCAGTTTATGGGCCTGATCCACACTTAGGAATGAAATAAGTAGGTGTGGATTCGCAAATATACGCACCTAAGTGGCAAGTTGACACTTTCACCTTGTTTTTGCGGATCTTTGCTGACTTCCGCATCCATAGGGCTCCCTTAACTATCCCTGTATCTTTGTGCAGATTTTGCTAAAGTACGTGGAGACTTTCCAAACCCCGCCCATACTGCCCTATTTACATGCCTGGCCCCACCCACTTTTCTAACTTCCGACTTATTGAGTACTGGCACGCCCCTTCTTACGGATCCCATTAGGCACGGAGCACAGCTCTGTGCGTAATGGGTTTCCGTTCATAACATCTGGATTGAGCATGAGCAAATCACAAAAAACGCCAAGATGCACACATGGCATGGGTAAATTTAGGTACGTTACTGTGAATCCGGTCCAAAATTATTATCTTTGTAGAATTTTACTTGTCAGATTTAGTTTATAATTAAATTTATTAAACGGTCAACAAAAATATAAAAACCGACAAGTAAATATGCATATTAAGGACATTGTGGATGTCACATAAAAGGCACCCGAAATATAAACAGAATTAGGTAACAATTAGTAATAACATTGTTGACATGCAAGGAAGAAAGAAAATTATGTCGGAATGACCCAAATTTCTACATGGATAAGGTAATGACGTCATCTGCATTAGGGGGTTCTAGTGAGTGCTCTAGTGTTGATGACATCATTTTTTTCTATAAAAGGGGGCCCTCTAGAGACAGACCAGTTATTAGTAGCGGGGACACCGAAGAGGAAGAAGGGATGCATCATGGAAAGGGCCAGAAGAGGCCGAAGACCAGCTGCCAGCACCGGAAGAACATCCTCCAGCAAGGTGACAAGCATCTTCAAGCAACATTGAAAGAAGATCTTCAGAAGGAGCTGAAAATACGAGCAAGTCATCCCAAGATGACACAACACATTTACTTAGAGACTTCTATCACTTATCAGGCTGCTGCTTACACTACTATAAGGATTAGCATGGCCACAAACACATGGCCATGCTTTTTCTTATAGTAATATATGCGTCGGCAGGATAAGTGATAGAAAAATGAATGCTGATTTTGAAATGGAGAATCCGTTTCAAATGCGATTTTTCCATTTCGATCAACATCGATGGCGATTCTACATCGATGCCAAAAATTTGGGCATAGTAAATAATTCGATTTTTGGTAAAAAATTGCTGCTAAAACCCAGCGATGATGATCGATGTAGAATCGCTGTAAAAAAATCGACCTTAGTAAATGAGGCCTTTAAACCTTGACGTAGTGATGTGATGAGTATCACACGATTTGGATTCTGTTCAGCTCTTTAGTCAGTCATGTTGGCAACATCACGTCTACGTAAAAATCCCATCTTGGAGCTGACTCAGAGTTTTAGCGCATCTGCAATGCATCCGCTATACGTCCTGTCGAGAGTTGCACGTTTTTTTGCAGAAACACTCAACTCTGGATAGGATGTAGGTAAGTGTCAGCCTCTGCCCGTTTCCAATGCATTTTAATGTGTTTTTTAATGCTTGAATTTGCAGAGTTCCAAAATCCATTTAAATGATTCGACGATCATAAAGATACCCTGGTGACAGACCAATCGAAGGACTGGTTTGCAAAATTGAAAGCACAGGTGGATAAACATCGCCAAGACTTGATTAAAAAAGAAAAATTGGTGAAGGTTAATAGAGATTATGACGAAAACCGTGTTTATGAATTGTTTGTCGGGGACACAGGTGGAAGGTGGCCATCAGCGCCGTCAGAGATTTGAGAGTGGAGAAGATTCTTCCTGTACAGTTAATGAGCAACCACCTCAAAGTTCACAAGGTTTTTTAGGCAAACCTCCTACGGGAGTAGGTGTAAATCTGATCCTACTATTGAATTTGATTCCTTCAAATTGAAAATCGACCAGTTCAAATTAACTCGTCAATTGAAATTACGTGAATACTTCTAGAATAAGAACACGCAGGAAACTGTCTTACCCATACAATACCATCCCTTTAGACAAAAATCATCCCTTTATCCTCAGACGCATAATTCGTCTATTAAATGTTTTGCTAGACTTCTAGAGGATGCTGTCACAAAAACTACGACATCTTTACAGACAGCTGGTCAAAATGTATCTAGGGATGAATGTATTGCTCTAAAAAATTTATCGTCCTATCAAGATATTGTGATATGTCCCGCCGATAATGATGGGTTCATCATTATTCAGAATATCCAAGACTATCGGACTGAGATTTACAATCAATTGTCCGTGACTGGTACTTACCAACATTTGTCTGCAGAACTTTCTATGCAATATAAAAGAGAACTGGATTCCATTTTGGAACAAACCTCACTCTCCCAGTCATTACCTATACAGATTGCTATGGTTAAGGTCCCTAAAATACCAATTCTATATACCCTGCGGAAAGTCCACAAGGACTCTCAACAACCTCTGGGTAGGCCTATTATTTCAGCGTGTGGGTCCTTATACCATCGTGTGGCAGAATTCCTTGATGCCTTTATCCAACCCTGCATCCAGCCATTACCAACGTTCCTTAAAGATACGGGCCATCTCCTAGGCAAACTACAAGAGGTATCTATGTTACCGGATGAGTTACTTCTAGGCACTATTGACATCTGCAGCTTGTATACAAGCACCCCTAATGCTGATGGTTTAGCAGCCACTAGAAGATTAAATATGGACAATCCCTTGTATGTAGGCCCTCCAATTGATCTTTTTATGAAACTTATGGAAGTTACCTTAGTGCAGAATAATTTTTTATTTGACAATTCCTGCGTACACGTATCACGTGGAACAGGTTTTATTTTTGAATAACTCAGCATGCAAAGAGTAAATTTTTTAATACACTCATTACATTGACGATCTGCTCATATTCTGGAGGGGATCAGAGACGGAGGTGCAGGTTATGAGGGATACCAATCTGATGCAGGAACACATTAAATTTACGTTTACATGTAGCCAGAAAGAGACAAATTATTAAGATGTTAAAATACAGCGCAACAAGGACGGACTGTAAACATCTATCTATGTAAAATATTCCGATAGGAATAATTTATTGCTTTTTACTAGCCATCATCCGTTTTCTTTGAAGAGTAAGGTAACATTTTCCCAATTTCTTCAGGTATGCCGTATCAATAATGATGTTTCTATCAGGGATAAACAATTAGATCAGAAAAATTTCTGTCACATGGGTATCCTCATTCAGTTTTAGAGAAAGCCAAAGCAAAGGCTATAGCTATCCAACATTCCCAGCTTTTATGCTCTCAAAACAAATCAAAGAAAAACTAGATCTTACCCTGGGTAACTCAATTCTCCAGGGCAAGTCCTCTTATTAATCAGGCCACTCGAGCCCTTTGGCCGATTATTAAGACAGCTCTCTTCCATCTCTACAAAAACTCAGGGTTATGCCCTGCTATAAAAGAGGGAGGAACCTGAGGGATATATTGGTTAAAACTGATCTTTCTTCAATGAAAACATTACCTGATAACTTTCTAACTCGTCCCTCGGGTTGCTACAAATGTCTCAGTGTGCTACATGCAGACAGATGGAAGCTGGTAACTCATTTTTGCACCCATGGACTGGAAAGCAATATAAGATCCGCCACGTTGTGACATGCACCACTCAATTTGTCATCTACCTTTTTAAATGCCCTTGTGGGCTGGCGTATGTGGGTAAAAACCAAGTGGACATTTAGAGAAATAATGAATCTGCATAGGTCAGTCATTCGTATTGGCCTGAAAACTGGCTCATCTGATCAACCTGTTGTGAAACATTTCATCGCATTGCAACAACACAATTTGTCTGATCTTAGATGTAAAATCATTGACTGGTTGCCTCCTTTGTCTCGTGGCAGCGACCATGATCTGTTATTACGAAGATTGGAATCCAAGTGGATTCACATTTTGGACACTGTGTCTCCTAGAGGCCTTAATGAAGTTCTTTCTCTGCTTTGTTTCTTATAGGATTAGTCCTACTAGTTCCTGTTTCCTACTGTACACTGTCTTTCTATATTGGGTGGTGTGTTTAGTGGTGTATACCTGGCCCCTTTATTAATATGTATAATTGTATTTACATATTTAGCTTGTGCACGTTCCTTCAACATTTGGTAATATGCTTTCTCTGTATATAATTAATTCTGTCCCCCTCAGACAGTTCTCTGTGTAGTGTGCCTGAGGGTTGCCGGGACTGCTCTCCTCTCTAATGTGTTCTCCTGATGGTATGTATACACTGGCGCTCGGGAGCGCGTTGGGGGGTTGGCATAGTGACGGCGGCGCTATCTCCCTGGCAACCAGCCTGACTGCACAAAGCATATGGTATTGACGTCACTGTGTCTCGGCAGCTGCTCGGACCACTTGGTGTGTTCCTTGGTGGATCTCTGATACGTTGGACTTTTCAATGGATGAATAAAATATTAGTTTTAGCATGATCTAAAAAGCCTGTAGACATTATATGTATATATATAAATGGTTTCTTCTAGTGGATTTTTGTGTACTAAGTTTTTAATATGTGTAAAAGTGGGTGGAGAGAGAAGCGCTGGGAGTACAGTGGTAAATTAAATTACACAATGGTAATAAAACTATATAAACATGTAAACAAATCAACCTTAGGCGGCATACAGGGGGGATAGGTCCAAGTCAATGAGAAGTATCTAATCCCAATCCTCCAATAAGAAAGTCCTTGTATGATGATCGGTCCACATAAATATCCAAAGAAAGATATAAGAGAGAAAAATGTGGATTAAATATAGTGGTGAAATAAATATGATGTCCGTTGAAAAATCAAAATGCCTTTAGACTCTAATAAGTACAATAATCAAAGAGTTAAAATGTAAACTTTACTAAATATATATATATAAAAAACTAAAACATAGGTGCATGTAAACAATAGGTAACAATTTAAATGGCACAATGTGCCAACCGGAACTCCCCTACCCCGTTTGCAAAGGGTCCTAAACCGGGCCGGGATCGAGACACACGTGGGGACGTCCTATACCACGGTGAACGGCTCCAAGTAACGGCATGCACGTGAGGGCGGCTGAAGATGGTAAACAGTGGAACAACGTCCTCAGATGCAGCGGAGGGACCTCTGGTGGTGGGAAGGAGGTATCGGTCGGAATCCCCTGGCTCCTAGACAGCTTCACTTGACGCGTTTCGGAGGTAAAATCCTTTTTCAAAAGTGATTGCCTGGTGTACCTCAAGGTCCTTAAATAGCTTGGCTGTTATGCGTGATTGGATGGGGTAATAACAACCGTTTTTTTACAACCTGCATGCCGCCATTGGTTATTATGGGGACCTTCATTGGTATACATCAATAAATGAATGATACAATAATAATACATAATGCAAAAATAGTAGTACTAAAAAAATACATAAAAAATAAATATATTTTAAACGGACACATAATGTAAATAGTGACATATGAAAATGACCATATAAAAATATCTTAAGGGGGTGCAATACAATGGTATTTCAATGGACATGGTGAGACATATTCAAAAAACATATATGTCCTATATCCGTATTAAATATGGATACATCAATATTCATAAAAAAGAAAATCAACGTTCCTAAAGGCGAAAGAATACGTGAAAGTGAAAAACCAGGTGATACTCTGGAAATAATTATAACAATATACCATATTCTATAAAGTGTAAATGAATGCATAGTAAATAAATAACTTCGGGGATAAACAATATAACCCATGAATCCACCTAATTTTATCAGTGGTGCAAAGGGTCAATCATATTAAAAATTCCCATATCTAAATTCCCTATAGTGAAACAAACTGATAAACATATATAAGATGGATATAAAAACAAATACAAGATGAATATAAAAACAAAGTCTAAAGCATGAGTCTCCCTATAATGTATTGAAACACCTAATCCTATAGTGGGCGCCGCATGGCTTCCCTACCCATGGATAAAGGAACAACACACCATATGACAGGCTCACAGCCGGAGCTGCATTACCTGTGTGTGTGAGTCTGCAGAGCTCAGCTTACACGCTCCTCCTCCTCGGGATAGTACCGAGGAATCTGTCCCTGCAGCAGTGCTAGAGAGAAGTGTCCATCCATTGTGACCCTCTGTTGCAGCACTGGGGAGACAGACTCCACAGCGCTGCTTAAGCAGTTTTTGCTGATGTCTGACAGTGGGGTGTGCGATGGGTAATATGCATACCTCCCAACATTTGAGAATTGGAAAGAGGGACAAAATTTTGCGACACAGGTAGAGGGCGTGTGTCTTGTACCTCGCAGTGGGTGTGTCTGGGAAGTGTATGTGTCTTCCAACATGGCGGGTCTAGTGCCTGTCCCTTTTATTAATTCAGCCATCCATATGTCGGTCCCTTATTATTTCTCCAAATAGCTATATGTCCGCCCCATTAATTATTTGTCCAGCCTCCATATGCCTGCCCCTTTATTATTTG
>WWET01001617.1:43100-58736 GCA_011038615.1 Limnodynastes dumerilii
GTATTTTTTAATTTATTATTTTTAGCATTAATTAACTAAAAAATGGGGGCATCTTATACAAGGGATCAGGGAATTTAAGACTGCACTTACCTTTTCTGTCCATCCGGCGGTCCCTCAGGCAATTTCAGGCTCTCTCACCCGCAGCTCTGACTCCGGCTGGCTCCCTGGCGGTGCGCGCTGTACGCTGATGCTGTGTGACCTAAGATCACGTAACGTCAGTGTACAGCGGGCACCGCCAGAGAGTCAGCCAGAGTCAGAACTGCGGGTGAGAGAGCCTGAAACTGCCGGAGGGACCGCCGGAGGGACTGAAAAGGTAAGTTCAGCCTTATATCCCCTGTATAAGACGCACCTGGTTTTTAGACCTATTTTTGGTCTAAAAAAGGTGCGTCTTATACATGGGGAAATACGGTATATATAAGATGTCCCTGCCAGACTGGTATGTTCTTGTTTCTGTAATTTTAAAACAGTGGGCCGGATTCAGATTTAGTAACGTCAACTGACTTACGCATGCGCCCTCCAGATGTTGCTATAGTAATCCCAGCGTAGCAACAATCAGATGGAACTTTGTTCCGTCCAAGCACATTTCCAAGTACAGTGTAGCGGATCAGCGGTCGTACGGACCGCTGATCCACACGATTGTGTTAATGCAGGCTTATGGCAGCGTAAGTTGCCATAAAGCCCGCAAGACAGAGGAGAGTGACAGGGGGTGTGTACTCCCCTCTGTCTCGCGTTATTACAGACCCCCGCATGCGCGGAAAGCGTGCAGGAGTCTGAATCTGGTCCATTATTATTATTATTATTATTATTATTAATAACAACGTTTATTTATAAGGCGCCACAAAGTATCCGCAGCGCCGTACCGAGTCAATAGCAAAGACAATAGTTACATATTAAATTCAATACAATAATTACAGATGGTATAAAAAACATGAATAAGGAACACAATACATGTACAAAGCAAAATTAAAATACAGTACAAAAAAAAACCAGAACAATATGTAAGAAAAAAAGATGCTGGATATGTGTGTAGAAGCAGGTGAATTAGGACAGAGACAGACAGTAGAGAGAAAAAGGTGGGAAGTGATGAGGACAAGGTAGAGGGGTGATGACAGGAGAGAGGAGGACCTTGCACATAAGAGCTAACATGCTAAGTGAGAGAGGGTAAATAAACTGGAGACACAGTGATGAAGATGGGGAGGGCAGATAAGTTTAGGTGGAGGAAGGTTAGGCTAGCCTGAAGAAGTGGGTAGAAAGGAGGTGTAGAGTGAGAACAGAAGGGGACCAAGGACTGAGCCCTGGGGCGTGCCAACGGGAAGAGGAGTGGTAGGGGAGGAGGAGCTAGGAGCGGTCCGAGAGATAGGAGGAGAACCAGGAGTGGACAGTGCCAGAGAGGCCGAGGGAGCAAAGGGTGTGGAGCAGGAGAGGGTGATCAAAGGCTGCCGATAGATCCAGGAGGATGAGAAGGGAGAAGTGGACCTTAGATTTGGCAGAAAGGAGATAATTTGTGACCTTAGTCAGGGCAGTTTCAGTAGAGTGCAGGGGGCGGAACCCAGTTTGGAGAGGGTCCAGGATGGAGTTGTTGGCAAGGTAGCCGATGAGACGCTTGTAAACAAGACGTTCAAGCAACTTAGAGGCAAAGGGCAACAGGGAGATGGTAGTTGGAGGGTGAAGTGGGGTCAAGGTTAGGTTTTTTAAGGATGGGGGAGACAAGAGCATGTTTAAAGGGGGAGGGGAAGAAGCCGGAGGAGAGGGATAAGTTAAAGAGGTGGGCAAGATGAGAGCAGGTGAAGAGAGAGAGAGAACGGAGATGATTAGAGGGGATAGGATCAAGTGAGCAAGTTGAGGGAGGGGATGACAAAAGAAGTGAGTGGATTTCTTCAGCTGAGGTAGGGATGAAAGTAGACATTGGTGGGAGGTTAGGGAGGAGATGAGAGAGTGGAGATTGAGATGGAGGAATGGTGACGGTAGAGGAGATGGAGCTCCTGATGGAGTCAATCTTGGAAGTGAAGAAGGTGGCAAAGTCAGAGGCAGAAATAGAGAGAGGGAGGGAGGGAGGAGAGGGGGGGAGAAGAGAGTTGAAGGTGGCAAAGAGGCGACGGGGGTTAGACGATTGGGAGAGGATGAGGATAAAGGAACCTCATGTATGAGCTGCCTGTCTGACGGTTTCCGGGAATGTCTGCACCGTGCTCCCCTCTGTGTTTCCCAACCCGCCGGCCTGGTGCCACTCCCTCATATTTTGGGGGGGGGGGTGAGATTCCCCCTCGCCTTCCCCAATTTCAACGCCTATGGTTGTATGGCAATGGAACAGAGAGAGTGCCTGCAGGGGGTTTAACATGTTAGCAGCAGTTTATTTTCACTAGATTGTTGAGTAGTCAATGGTTGCCTTCAGAGTGACTTGCAGAGCAGCCTCATCATGTCAACCCCTGTCCTCAATAAGGATACATACACTGACACATTTCACAAATTAATTAATGTCCTATAAAACCATTCCCTCAAAAACCCATCAATCGCCCCTAAGTATTCATTAACCTATTAATCTATTTTGAGAAAGGGCAGGGCCCAAAATGCGTAAGTGTTTTCTCTTGGACACATTTAGAGTGAGTCAAAGCCAGCGCCGTTATAGGTCTCCTCTTCCGGTCTTCCATCCAGGCTTTATCGGATGTCCCTTCTACAACCTCTCAGTGGATTCAGTTTTTTACATCTCTGCCACTGGGTATGGGATTTGTATATGTTTCTTACTTAGCGGAGCAATTGCGCTATAGTGTTTAATTTGTTTAATTTAAATGTTTATTATGTGAACTGTAAAATTCTGACATTCATGTGTCCAGTAACAAACAATAAATATAGCAATTTAAATTTGTAGCACATACTGTAACCATTATGACAGTGACTATAGATTTATAAATACTCCCAATCAATGAGATTGGGCTGTTAATGAAATCTGAATAAAAACTAGGTTAATGACCATGAAGAACATACATTTTTAAGATTGACAACTGTATTTATCTATATTTCTAGCAGATACTGTATTAACTGGTAGTTAATTTTAATAATAATATTTATTTGATAAATTAGGAATACATTTTTATAGTAAAATAAACTATAATAGTGGGGTTAGCCAAACCCAGAAACACTGATGAAAATTAACAAAGGATTGGGTGTCTTTGCCATTGCTATAACTGTTGTAAAACGAGATACCAAATGTAAGAAAAAGGAGCTTTATAGGCTATATAGTAGCCCTTGGCTTTTGGCCCCCCCCCCCCCCATGGAAATTTCATTCCTACGCCCCTGTACATTGGCACACGTTTCATATATTTGAATAGAACTTCCGCTTGTGTTTTCTTGGTACTAATTTCTAGATTAATTTAGGAGCCTGACCCCTCCCCAGTAAGGCTAATGCACACTTTTAAATGAAGGAGTCTTACCACTGACATCCTTAGTGCATATATTGCTACACATATAGAAAAGGAAGCAGCCGCCGGTTAGAAAGGCTGAGTTCTAACACTGACACAGCCAACAACTGTATTGCAGCCATATTAGTGTCTGAAATAGCCTTAGTGCAGAACATTTCCTTTTAAGAACAGATAATAGGCCCTATTTTGACAAAAAAAATTTGTTACTGTTAGTTTACTTTGGGAGCCTGACCCTTCCCCAATATGGCCGCTGCACACTGATCAAATGGCAGGAGTGTCTTAATACAGACCTCCTGAGTACACATATAGCACATGGACAGGGACTCACCTAGAGGAGGTGCCTTGATGCTGGGCAGGTGACCTTAACCCAATATAGCTATATTGTGAACTAAACCTGCTTTTTATGTATCTGCTGACAGTGTTATATAATGTTTGTATAGAGCGCCGGATCTCTCTTTTGTTCCTATTTTGACAATTACCCATTCCCAATATCAGGTAGTTTAGGGTTAGGCAGTGAAATATGGAGGGTTAAGGTTAGGCAGTAAGAAATAGAAGCTTAGGGTTAAGCTGCGGGACATAAAGGATTAGTGCTAGCAGTGGTGCGCATGGGGGGGGGATTTCTGGTACCCTAGAATCCCTCCATAATGAACATATAAAAAAAAGTAAAAACTCCACCCCAAATTACAAAAAATGGGCGTGGCTTTACTGGTGTCTGTAAAAAGGAGCATGGCTTTGCAGGCATGCTACAGACAAACACAGAAGAGGACCAGTTTTTCTCGCATTTGGCATCTTATTTTATGACAGTTACTGTAAATATACAAAGATTGTTAATTTTCGTTAATTAAAAATTTCCAATTTACATTACATAGTTTTTATTCAGATTTTGTTGACAGAATAATTTCATTTGATCAGGAGTATTTTAAAAAAATATATTTTTTAATTTTTAAATCTATAGCCACTGTCTCACTGTTTATAGTATGTGACATAAATTTTAATAGCTAAGGACCGGATTCACACCTAAGAAGCTGATGCTACATATGACTTAGGAACAGAGTTAACTACGTGGGGTCCTTAAAGACCACACATTTATTTCAGGAAGGGGCATGGCATGGCAGCCTTGGGCCATTTTTAAGAAGAGTGAGTTGGAGGAGGGATTTAAATATGTTGGGGATGGCGTGGGGAATGGATCTCCATCCATATTTTCCTTCTTAAAAAGGTTATTTAAGGTAGCCTAATAGCACTCTTAAGTGCCATTAGGATTCTAAAAACGGGGATGGGTTGTGAGGCTTGATGAGCGAGTTAGGTGCGTATCCTAACTCACTCTAAATCTGGTCCCAAACCTCTTGTTTGTTGATTCAATAAAAAAATCTTTAAGGCTTTTCTGCACCAAGAGACATTATAGCCCATGACTGAGTTATGGATGGCCTCTCTGTAACAGGCTGGGACTGTTAAGGACTGTGAGCAGGGTAGGAGCTAGGTGAGGACCTGAGAGAGTAGGGAGAGCAACACAAACTCGTCGCGATTTAAATCCAGACATCATTGTGGTGTAGAAATAGCTACATCAACTGGCTTCTTAGTAAATCCGGCGAGTTTCAAAACAAACTTGCCGGATATTGGCGGCGATGAGCGGCAATTTTTACTGGCAATTAAACTCACCCCTTAGTAAATCCGGCCCTGTGTATGTATGTGTGTGTGAATGTATATAAGTATGGGGTAGATCCAGACCTAAGTTCTTTTTACGGTCGATCGCGTAACGTATTTACGCTATCGTAAGTACTATGCACTCCCCTAGGCACTCCTCGCTTTTATGTAGTTTACTCGTTTTACGTTTACCAAACCCTACCTTAACTTTTCCAAGCGTAAGTACGGAGGTACGTAATGGATTGACGTATGTAACAGCCTAACCCGGCCCGTACAATTTTAATGCCTCTCTCTGCCCCAAAGCGTATTTCCTAGTGTCATATGGTTGACCCGCCCCTTCATTCGTATTTACGCTGAAGTTACCTACGATCAGAGCTACGTTGCGTAACATCTGCCGTGCTCATGCACAGTAATAAAAAAAAGGCACATTTTATGATCATTCTTTTGGGAGAGTACCGCTCCTACCCTGATGGCAGAAGCATCTACTTCTATAAAGACTAGGTAGCTAGTATATGGTCTGAGAAGTGCAGGTGCTGTAAAGAAAGCCTGTTTGAGCTTTTGGAAAGCGGATCAGGGCTTGGACCTTGTAATCTGAGCTATCATGGTGCAATAGCCCAAATAATCTAGTGGTAATTAGCAAAGCCCAAGAATCTCTGAGTGAGTGGCATTGAGGCCTTGATGTTGAGCCTTGTTCAACAAAGCAGCGACTTTATCTAGATCCATCTGGATTCCATTCCTAGCAATAATGGACCTAATCCAAATACTTTCAGTGAATTCCCCTGTCACTCCCTTCTCTCGTTCAGAACAAGTAAGTCACACTTGCAGAACAACGGTCCGTCTGACCTCTGATCCGCTCGTAAGTGAGGGAAACCTCTCCCACTGTACAATTTACATGCTTCCCCCTGCTCATCTTGGACCCTTCCCACATAAATGCCATTGTAAAGAAAGTTCTGTACGGTGGTAATAACATTAGTGTTACATTCATAACACTAACGTAACATCTGGAGTGTGCATGCTCATGCCAGGAGAGGTTCAGAGGTGACTTCAAAGAGACTCAGTCAGTCAAGAATGAAACAGACATGCTTGCGATGAGAGGAGAGGTCTGCCACAGACTTACCCAAAGTTCGGTGTGGTGTTAATGGGTTCAGTCCTAATAAACTGTATGTGTGGTTCTTTAATAATGAAAACACGATACAGTACCTTGAGTTGTCCCGTTTAATGTGGAGCAGTGCGGCTGGTGTGGGAGCAAAAACAGTCCTCTTACCCTGCTTAGGGAGTGTTGTCTGGATTTGTTGCTTCTCCAAGTCCTGGGCTCTACTGCCACCATACGTGCGAGCATGCCGATGACTTCCTGCCTTTCTGTGTATCGCGGTTGCTATAGATAACCGCCACACACGGGCTGGAAGTAGAGAGTTCCACTGGTGTTGCTGTATGCTGCAGGCTGTTTATAGAGATTTATGTTTACCAACGCGTTTCACTACTCTACATGGGGTCTTCTGCAGGGTTTTCCTTGCTGAGAGCTTTGGTTTTGTGGGTAAAACATGATGTTATCAAGTGTGACCCGTGGTTTTGTCCAAACGGGTTAGTGCTTCATTCTTTGCAATATATATTTTCCTGGTTGTTGATAAGCAGTCAGGACACCAGAACACTAAACAATCATGGGAGTAGGCAGGAGGGTTGCTGGTCAGCAGCACCTTTTTAAGAACCAGCAATGCTGCACCATGCTGCCAGTTAGATTGTTAGGCTTCCGTGCACTCTCCTGTTTTTTTGGTTCTCCTGTCTATTCTAGTGGTTAAGTGCCCCAGGTCCTTGTCTTTCCCAGTTTCCTTGTGTACCTGCTCAGAGTCCCTGGCCTTTTGCCTGGTTTTGCTCCTTTACACTCTTTTTTATTTCTTGTGTTTGTACTTGCCTCTTAGTTACTCTACCCAGTGTGTTTATGCTTTCAGTCATTGTGTGATTCCCCACTTTTTCTGTATTGTGCAGACTATCCAGTCTTGGCTTTTTTCTCCTTATCTCATAATCTAAGAATGGTTTTTACTCTCCTATGCCTTTCCTTTGGGCACTCTGGGCCTGATTCAGAGATACGATATTATCGCTATTTAGGTGTGTATATTTAGGATCTTAAGAAAATCGCATCATTGCGCATGCGCAGTAATAGTGCAACGCCATCTATGTAGAGGTTAGGATCCTAAATTCGGTAAGCACGGACCTGTGAATTGATCGCAAGCACTTAAGATCCGAAGTGCTGCGTAAATCTAGGACCCGAAGGATTTGCATAGATATGGGCGGGGGGAGGCATTGAGATGAGGGAAAGTGGGCGTGAGCAGACACTTAGGATCTTAAATAAACGCAACTAATTCACTTAAGATCTCAAATGACAGCGCAGATTTAGGGTTAGTCAATGCTGGTCTAACTTTAAGATCCGCCGCTGTTTGCAAGGGGAGTGACTGTTTATTCAGTGGGTTGTAACCTGCTCCGACCTGCCACTTAGATTCGTATATTTGAGATACCATCTGAATCAGGCCCTCTATCCTTGGGTGTCAGGACCTTTATGTTAGACGGAAATGGCATCCAGGGGCAACGGTCTGCTAGATGTCAGCAGCCAGCCTGTCCCCACCATCAGGAGCTCTAGTGAAGACCAGGCACCTAATTAGACTCTGATTTATGCTTAGCTGTGACCGGAAAATATCTGCACAGCAAATGTATAATTTTGTTGCCCAAATGAAAAATGCAATGCAGGAAACCAACTAAGGAAATCTACTGATTTCTATGCCTTGACATGTATTTTTCTGACATGGCAAAATAATTTACTATCATTCTCTCCAAAGATGAATGTATATTTGCTGTCCCTTTTGACAGCAAAGACAACACTTGTCATCTTTTGTTCTCTGGGTTATTGTGTGTGTGTGTGTGTGTGTGTGTGTGTTTGTTTTATTGCATGTCAACAAAAGAAAACATAGAACAGATGACACAAAAAATAAGAAACCCATCATTTCAGTTAACATTGTATAGGATAACTCTCCATACTACACAAATAATTCTTTACAACATATTTCAATTTTAAGTCTACCAGTAAACTTCGTATTTTGATCCATTTTTTTTTCATAGGTTACAAATATAAAAAAAAAAAACGTTTTCTGCACTCCTCTTGAAAAAGATTTTATTAAATTGTAAATCATGTATATCCAGCATACATATCTGTAATGTTTTACTCATACCAGGCTTCATGTTAATAGTAAACATGATATTTTTTCTGAGTGGGTTGAATAATAGTAATTTGGTTTCTTAGCTGGTCATGACCCCATTATCAACCAAGGCAAAACAAAGAAATTGAGGAAATCATCTTTGTTTAATAGGATACAGTAAATATAAAGGCATTTTTAATGTATGTTTATCATTAATATCATTGATTTCAGCAAGCAGACCTCCTCTTTTTGGCTGTTTATTAAAATATTCCATTATTCTCTGGGCTTCAATGTGTATAATGGCTAAAGTATTTTATGATTTTCAAGAGGTGTTAAGCGTCATCAATACTGGTAGATTCAGAGGGATGTGCGGAAACATTACTTCACTGAAAGGGTGATAGATAAGTGGAATGGCCTCCCATCTGAGGTGGTTGAGGCCAATACAGTAGAACAGTTTAAACACGCTTGGGATAAATATAAGGATATCCTAAATTGTAAACTAAATTGAGGGTAAATAGGGTCTAGGTTCAGTATAGTTTTGAACAAACAAATGGGCAGACTAGATGGGCCATGTTGCTCTTATCTGCTGTCACTTTCTATGTTTCTATGCTTCTTGAGACCCACAACACTTGGTCTATGCATATACACCTGTCCAATTTTACTGCAATTACCATTATCTCCATCTGCTGGTTTACATTTATTCATAGGCAGACCTGCTTCCACTCAGAGATGTAAGCATTAACAGAAAAATTTGAGGAGTTGCAAACACTTGTAAATAAGTTAGGTGATTGGCAGTTGGATGACCATATTTTTAATATATATAAAAATCTTGGGCGTCAAGTCGCAATATTTAGAACTGGCATCAGGAATTGTGTGGATTAAAGTCCCATCTGTGCAACCATGCAGGGCACCGGGACTTGGGGAGGGCATTTCTGCTACTGCAAATAATGCTGTGTGGCAGCAGGCTACACAATGACTTTATTAGCTACTGGGATCTATAGCGAGTAATAATGTATTATTTCTTTGTAATTCATTTCTAATTATGTAATTGTTGTTATTATTATTATTTATTGTTCTGCAATTAACTTTATGGTACCAATTTACCTTAAAGACAAGTGACCTGATCCACAGTTATTTTTCAGAACGGATAAACTGCGCATGCGTAGTTCCCTTATTTATGCAATCTACGTAGGATTTAAGAATGGAGATCCACTAAGAGCAATTTTAAAAGCCGTTTACAATGAGATAAGTTAGAAAGGGTGTGTCAGGCCAAGTTAAGAAGGAATTTAAAAAAGTGGGTGAGGGGAGGCATTTAAATGGGGCAGACAGGGCACTGCTTGCTAAGTACGTGCTTACTTTAGCAATTTAAGAAGAGGCATACACAGAAGATAAGGCCTTTCGCCTTAAGTCAGTTAAGAACAACAAAAATTATGTTGTGTCAAGGGAGTTACCATGCGTATAATTGCAAATCCGTCTTCTTCTTCTTCTTAACTATGAACACGGTCCAAGTGTTCTTTTAATGTTTCTATTCTCACACATATGCTGAAGTGAAAAAACAACAACAAATCATAAAAAAATCCTTGGTCTGGCTGGCAATTATCTAATACACAGGTTCTTGCTTATTTACTATGAGGGACTTTATGTCCCGTTCACACACTAAACATCAGAACAGCATTCAAAATATAACATACCCCGGTGTTATGGTGTCTTTCCAAGAGACCCCCTGTCTCACAGATCCCAGAAAATAACATGGTGTATGCCTCACAACTTTTGTATGCACCCTTTACAGGTGAGTTTCCAATCAGTTTATTTCCAGGCTTGTTGGCCTGAAGACCTAGACCTGGTCAGGTGGATGGAAACACACCTTTCTATTTTCCTATCCACAACCCTAGGGACCCTTAACCCGGGTTTTTACTAAAGCCACACAACTGTTTTGGAAACCTTCTCCCTGAGGTGTTTAAAAAACAAATGACAGTAGCCTAGGACAAACATATCCCCCATCAATCACTTTGCCCATGCCTCTGTTACAATATATAACAGCAGCTTCCATGGTGATCCATGTCAATATTGTTGGTCTCCACTGACCTGTTCTTTTCAGTGCAGGCCGGTTCTTCATTATATTTACTTAATTCTGGAGCAGAGTTTTACATTCAGGCTGGCGTTATTGAACTAATTTCAGCAATCTCCTCAAATTCCCCCTTTTCTCTCCCTATAATAGCTTTTAGGGGTTAGTATTATTAAATTTTGAAGTGCAGTGAAGATAAGCAAGCCTGGTGCTGCTTCGTTCACAGAGATTTGTTAAGATAAGTAAATAGAGCTCTTAATTTGCTGACAGCAGATATTATTCTTCTCTTCTGTTGGTCAGTAATTGATCACTAAACATGGAAAGCAGGGAATCCCTCTTACAATTGCTGATATGGTACAAATTTTACAGTCAAAAATGTTGTATTCTGAAATTGACCTGTACTCCATTGTTTTTACCACTAAGTCATAAAATGGTTTTACCAACCACCATTTTAATAAATGAAAATGAAAACAGGTACACCGCCTTCACATTTACTAGAGCAGGCCTGTGTGGTGATAGATAAAGTGCTATATATGTGCCCAGAACAAGAATAAGCTCAATAGGCTCTATAACAGTTTATATGTAGGTTTTATAAATCTCAGATCTGGATTAGCATTAACATCTCTAGAAGCTGCTTATTAAGATAACAACTGTTAAAATTGACCCAGGATGCTACATTGCACATTGATTTCCGCATAAACTGTTTCCGTTCATTAGCTTTGTCAACTAGGCACCCTGCAGCCTCCCTTTCTTGGTGTAATCAGGAAACGTTACCAGAACCGATCTCAGAACATAGATGGATATATTTAATCAAAGACACAAAGAACAGAATTAAACAAAAGTCACATCATATATTACTGAGAAATAGGATTCTTTTCTCCTGCTGGGAAGTAAAAGTGCATTTTGTGTGTTAACTCGGGCAAAATAACCATTTCATTGCCAGCTACACGGAGTTCATTTTATTAAGAATTATTAATACACATATATATATATATATATATATATATATATATATATTGATCTATGTATTTTTAATGTGTATAAGGGTGACCAGATTTGATATAAATATGCCTGTCTTGTATAATGATGTTGTCACTGCTTTCTGACCCTCGGTGATCCACATTGTCTACGATTGCTGAGTTAAGGGCTCGATTCAATAAATTCTTCGATTGGAAATACTTACTGCTCATGGCTACTTATTCAGGTCTATTGGATGAACTGATTGAGAATTATTAGAACTTAAACAGATATATATATTAATTTATGAATCCAGTTTAAAGCAGTAAGGATATAAAGGTGCTTTAGTTCTATGAATATAACTTTGACAAAGGGAAGGGAAAAGTAGAGGGAGGGGGGGGGGTCGTCGCCTGACTCAACCTTGGGAAGGAAGGAGGAAATCCAAGAAGCCCTAGGAGGCATGGAATTCCTCAGTCTAAACTATTCTGAGGTTCACGTTGTTGGAGTAACCAGGGTGTCCATATTAACAAAAATTTTGTAAGTATTATCTTAAATGCCACAATTATTAGATTAGTAAACAGATAAACCATGAATAGAATAGCTATCAACCTTACTGGCCTCCAGACCCTTCTCCTTGCTATTCCTGGGCCATCAAGAGGATTTCTGAGCCCTGGTACAGCAAATTCTTGCCCCGTCCCCATAGTTGACAAGTATAAATACATCTGTGCCGCCACGAAGTGTCACAAAATTGTGGCCAATTATATATATATATATATATATATATATATATATATGTAATTGGCACACAAATCCACAGGTGTGGAATGTCAGCACATACCTCAGGAGTATTTAGAGCAAAGCTAACAAGTAAAATAACAGTACTATGGTTAATCACCAAAGCCAGCACACCATTAGTTGCAAAACTTCAATACGGTTATTATTATATAAGCATTCCCATCAGGTGAAAACACACAATTCAACATAACAAGGCATTATACACGTTTGATATGCTAGAATGTTCCTTGGGACTTTGTTTTTCATAAATTTTATGTGCTGTCTAAGCATGAAGCTTATCTGAACACTTAACCTTCCTTGCATCGGGGGTATTACTAATGGCCCTGTCACATGTTGGAATCAGCGCAATAGGAGGGTATTTTGTTTAGTATTCTCCAGTATTAGATGCCTGAATTAGGGTTTAACGCAGGTGGTTATGCAGTTGGTTATATTGTGATGAGTCATTTAGTGGACCAGTCCTCGAAGTGGAAATGTAGAAGTGAGGATATGGAAATTTCAGCACTAGATGTGTCTTTGGTTTGGCAAAGTGAACAGGTCAACAATGAGTAATCACATTAGGTCTGATCCAGACCTACGCTCATGTGCATTTTTACGGCATTCGTAAGCGTAAAAATGGCTATTTTTACTTACTGCGCATGCGCTGGGCAGATGTTACACTCAGAAATTCTGTGCATACCAGCTGCGTAACACCGCTTGAGGGGACGTGCCTGCCATGCAAAACCCGTAAATATGCACCGAGGGCGGGGTGAGTCATTTAAATCGTACAGTATGGGCGTGCTAAGTGTCATAACTATGCAATGAGCTTACAGATGCCCGCGGTTACGATCAGAAAAGTTAGGGTAGGGTTTGCTGGGCGTAAGAAGGCTAAACTAAGTACGACCAAGGGGAGTGCCTATGGGAGTGCATCGTAGGTATGCTGGTGTAAATACGCTACGTACGTGAGCGTTTCATGAGCATAGGCCTGGGTAAGGCCCATTGTGTACAAATCATGTGGGTCTTGATTTTTTTCACTGAACGCTTTATGTTTAATTAAATGATCTGGTTACCGCTAGGGAAAATCAATGATAGTTCCTCCACAGGGCTGTTTCTTGTGGCGGACGAGTCCAACCAACCTTATTGCCCCTCCTTTTGTGTGCCCAGCCATCCTTATTGCACCTTACTTCTGTGTGTCCAACCAGCCTTATTGTCTTTTCCTTCTTTGTGGCCAGTCAGTCTTATTGTCCCCTCTTTGTCCAGCCAGTCTTATTGCTCCCTCTTTACTTGTGTCCAGTCAGCCTTATTGTCCCCTCCTTCTGTTTGTCTAACCAGCATTATTGCTGCTTCTTTTGTGTGCCCAGCCAGCCTTATTGTCCCTCCTTCTTTGTCCAGCCAGCCTTATTGCTCCTTCTTTATTTGTGTCCAGTCACCCTTTTTGTCCCCTCCTTCTGTTTGTTTGTCCAACCAGCATTATTGCTCCTCCTTTTGTTTGCCTAGCCATCCTTTTTACCCCTCCTTCTGTTTGTGAAAACAGTCTTATTGCTCCCTCATTGCGTCCACCCTTCTTTATGTGTGTCCATCCAGCCTTATTGCCCTGTGTCCAGTCAGCTATATTGCCCCCTTTTTTATTTGTGTCCAGTCAGCCTTATTGTCCCCTCCTTCTGTTTGTCCAACCAACATTATTACCCCTCCTTTTGTGTGCCCAGCAAGCCTTATTGCACCTTCCTTCTGTGTTTCCAACCAGCCTTATTGCCCCTTCCTTCTGTGTCCAGTCAGCCTTATTGCCCCTCCTTTTGTGTGCCCAGCTAGCCTTATTGCCCCCTCTTTATTTGTGTCCAGTCAGTGTTATTGTCCCCTCCTTCTTTGCCCAAACAGTCTTATTGCCCCCTTTGTATGTTCAATCTTATAGCCCCTCTTTATGAGTGACCATCCAGCCTTATTGTCCCTTCTGTGTCCAGCCAGCCTCATTGCCCGAACTTTATTTGTGTGTAGTCAGCCTTATTGCCCCCTCCTTCAGTTTACCCAGTCTTATTGCCTCTTTGTGCCTCCACATTTATATATACACTTGCACATATTTCATATATTAAATTTAAAGTGCAGCCTGTGTATTTTTGTTACTTTGCTAGTTTCACTTTGGGAGTTTGACCCCTCCCACAAAATGGCTGCTTGCACACTGTTCAAATAGTAGGAGTGTCTTAATATAGACCTCCTGAGTACACATATAGCAGATGGATAGGGACTCACCTACAGGAGGTGCCTTGACATTGGGCAGGTTAGCTTAACCCAATATAGCTATATTGTGAACTAAACCTCCTTTTTATGTATGTGCTGACACATAGAATTATATAATGCTTGTTTGGAGCGCCGGACCTCTCTTTTGTCCCTCTTTGTGCCCAGTCAGTCTTATAGCCCCCTCTTTATGAGGTTCCAGCCAGCCTTATTGCCCCAACTTTGTGAGCAGCCAGCTTTATTGTCCTCTCCTTCAGTTTGCCCAGCTTTATTGCCCCTCCTGTGTCCAGCCAGCTTTATTGCTCCCCACTTTATTTGTGTCCACCCAGCCTTATTGCCCCTCCTTCTGTCTCCAGCCAGAATTATTGCCTCTCTATATGTGTCCATTCTAATTGCCCCTTTCATGTCCAGCTTCCCACTCCCCCATTCCAAATCTCCATTACCAAACTACTTTATAAAAGAACACTAATAAACATACCTTTCCTGTTTCTCTCCTCCAAGGCACTCACTCTGCAGGCTTATGATGCTCACGTAACCTTAAGTCACGCTTGCTTCTTCTGATCAGAGCTTCTGTTAAAGGCAGCAAAGCACCCGGCGGCACAGTGAGAAGTGAGCAGGTATGCCATACGGCGGTATGGTATATCATCACTTCTGTGAGCCCGCAGGGAGTAAAAATACAGCTGATCACAGAATCTTAAAACAAACGAGCAGCTGTATTCTTATTCAGAGCTGACTCACAGAAGTGGCGGTATGCCGTACCGCCGTATACCGGCCCACTTCGAGCACTACATATATATAGATATATCTAACACACACACACATATATACATACATGCATTACACTCACAGACCTAACATATATACATACATACATATATGCATGCATTACATTCACAGACATAACATACATACATACATACATACATACATAAATAAATTCATGCATTACACTCACAGGCATAACATATATACATACAGTACAGACATACATGCATACTTGCATGCATTACACTTACAGACATAACATTTGTCGGGGTAGCCTAGGCCATCACTAGGAGTGAGCCTTGAAATCAACTACCTTTAACTGATTAGTCAGATTCTTGCAGCCGGTTGGAGTTCAAGTAAGACAGACACCGTAGTTCTTTGTCTCAGTGATGAACTGATTTTTATTGGTCCCAGTCCCCTTTTTATAACCCCAAAATCATAATGTAGTTGTACATTCTGTTATTACACGTAAATTGGGCCTGATCCAGACCTGAAAAGCCGATCTGCGCATGCGCCGGGCAGATGTTGCCCGGCGTCGCTATGGCAACGCCCGATCGTGGATCGGGCGTCCGTAGCAGCACCGTAGGGACGCTGGAGGGGACGTCCCCCA
>WWET01001617.1:77690-91815 GCA_011038615.1 Limnodynastes dumerilii
AAACCCTTACCTTTAGCGCGTCCTGCATCCTCCGTCCTCCGCGGCAGTGTCAAAACCCCGCGAGATCCGACGGGGCTTTTGAAAGCTCGGGTGACGTCACGTCACACGAGCCGCGAGGGGAGATCCGAGCTATGCTCGGATCCTGCCTCGGACTCTGATGTTCGTGTGGGCTCGGTTCTCTTAGAACCGAGTCTGCACATCTCTAATTAAAATATCCCAATATAAATCAAACATGTAAAAAACAAAAACAAATAGTCATATCAGAGCGTTTCTAAAGTGTTTATTTGACGTTTGAAAAATTGATCTTGGCCAGTAACTACAGAGATTATGTGCCCGATCACCCGATAATTGGATGATCGGGCCAATAATCGCTGTAGTGTATGGCAAGCTTTAGGGCAGATTTCATCCCTTGCAAACTATACAGACTTCTGCACAATCTCTACGTAAAAAATATTTAGGCTGGGTCCTGTGATTGTACATATGAGAGAGGGGAGTGCTTTTAAAATAAGCTAACTTTTTATGTAGTGTGATTTGTGTGTTTACTGATAGATAGACAGACATATGATTACATAAACACATGATATTCTTACAGGTTCTTATTTAGAGCCTCAAACCCCCCATGATGTCATTCTAACATAAGCTTCCATATCCTGTACTTTTCCTATAAGACCTGTGGGTTTCTCAAACTCTGCCAGTCTCTTTCACGGTTACGAGGAAGGAAGAGCGCTGGTGACTGACGTAGGGATAGCTGAGACTGCAGACGGTGTGGATAAACAAACTGCAACAGGATCCATTCACTGTACTTTGAGCTGTCACTGTGCAGGAGAGAAAAAATGCATTAGGTCTGGATATCATGTACTCTGACTCTTCCACTGGGTTTTGGAAGTCAAAGAAGAGTGTTTCGTCTGAAAACTTCCTCTACAGTTATTTTTCTCTTAACATGGAACTGAAACTAAATTAAATATCCTGTGCTGCTGCTGCTGCAAGTCATTTGTGTGCATGTGATAAGCATGACAAAGTGCTTGAAATATAAGCTGAGAAGACTAATTTTGACATTTAAAGAAAGACAAGAAATTACAGCTGGATTACCAGCCCTGATGAGGATTTACTTCAACTTTCTGAACCAGGAAAAGTGACCTGTTCACATGAGAAGCACATTACTTCTGATTAACATTCATTAACTTTACACTGGAAATGATTTAGAAAACACCCTGATGATTATTGCATGAATAGCTTATAGGGACAACTTTATGTATCAAGCACTTCAAAGATTTGTATCTTGACTTATAAAAATACAACATTTCACTGCAATTCCTGGTATACCATCTTTATTTGGCATTTAATCTACACGGTGCCATTGCTATCTCACCTGCTTGATATTGCATAATGCAGGTGCCACAAAGAAGTGCTTCTCCTCCTCTGAGGAATACCATTCACATCTCACCACGGGGGTCTCCCAGAAGCTCTCCGCGGAGTTCTCCTCTCAGCTCCCCTCGTAATTCACCTCGTAATTCTCCGCTTCTTCTACGCAAACTGCTCATGAGCCGGAATAATCGCATGCAAAGACGATTTACAGTCGCACATGCACCTTGGTAAATACACTGTTTGTAATAAGTCCAAGTATTCTGATAAAGTGTGTGTGTGTGTGTGTGTGTGTGTGTGTCCTGCAACGGACTCCTCGCTCTGCATAACAGGAAATTATCATTGAGGGGGAAAAAACTTCTCTTATCATTATGCATTTTGTTGATAAGAAGTTACATTTAGTCAGTGTTATGATTACTGATTGTATTGTTCTCAGATGATTAGTATCTTGAATATATTTTCATAATAGACATTGTATGCCACGTTTAGTTAATTCCTATGAAAGAAATTTAGTAAGTGCTAACTTTTAATTGTAAAATTATAGTTATTGTTTTGTTTACTCTGGAACTTAGTCAAGCATAAATAAGGTTTTAAATGATATGCAATGTCTTCAGTTTTACAGACTAAGCTTTACATAATGCCAATCCGCATACTTACCCAGTCTAAATAAATAACCCTCCCCTTCCAATACTCTAACCCTAACCCTCTGCTTTTATTACCCTAACCCTAACCCTCCCTTCCCCGCTGCCTATCCCTAAAACTCCCCAGAGAATGTTACTCACTTCGGTCGATGCGGCGGATATGTGGCGGTGTTTCTGAAAAATGAATGAACTAGTATGCCAATCGGACCTTCTGCACCAGGGAGTTGTTAAGGGTTAGGCAGCGGGGAAGGGAGGGTTAGGGTAATGAGAGGGGAGGGTTAGGGTTAAGGTTAGAGTAATGGAAGGAGAGGGTTATTTTTTTAGAATAGGTAAGTATGCTGAATGGCATTCTTACCCATTCTAAAAAAAACATTTACAAAAAATGGCTGCCTTTTTCAAAATAGAGACATCCGAAAATTTGCTTTTGGCATTTGCAGCCACCAATTACCACTATAGCTTGAGGCTGTTTTGTGGATCTGCTTTTTTATTTCAAACTTACATTTACACATAGTAGCTTGAAAAAATAGGATTCATATTGTGAGAACATATGATGCATGTTACGATTGGCAATGATTCCTGTATTTCAGTGAGGCACCCCTCTACATCCTGTCCACCATTATAATGCACCATTATAATGTATTTTCCCACTCCTGTAGAAATGTGCAGTTACAGTGATATAGATGAAACTGTCTTAATGTATATTTGACATCTTGAATTGAAAGCTTTTCCATCTTATAAAATAAAAACGTAAACCATTAAACCATTACTTTTCTTCAACGAAAAGGTCAGAATTAAAAAATAAATAAATAGCTCAATAGTGTGCCCCGTTATTTTATAATAGCTGGGATGTGCAAAAAGCAACATAGAAAGTGTGATATTAAAGCTTCAAATGCTGCTCCCTGTCAGTTGCTGGTCTAACACATACTTCCAAAATAATGATTACTCAATCAATTTATAGCCCTACTAGCACCGAACCTGGTGCTCCGAAAGGTAAGCCTAAAATCTAACCCCAACCCTTTCCCTAATTCTAACCCTAACCCTCCCCTTCCATTACCCTAACTCTCCCTTCCCCACAGCCTGCCCCTAACACTCCCTTCCCTGCAGCCTGACCTTAAGACCCCCCTCCACGCAGCCTTACCCTAACCCTCTCTTTCTATGGCCCTAACCTTAACCCTCCCTTCCTAAGAGCCTAACCCTAACCCAAACCCCCCTATTACTACAAGAGAGGTTACTCACCTCTCGGAAATTCCAAAAAGGCTGCCTAATCGAAATAGAGACAGCCGAAAAGGAATTTTTGGCTGTCTCTATTTCTAAAAGCAACCCATCATAGCGGGAATTGCAACCGCTTTTATAATAGTAATCCCTAGTGTTATTTGATGACGCAATTTTGAAAGTGGCAGGTGGTTGATCATGCATAGGAAATGTATGTAACTAATATTTCTGCATTTTATGTCACAGAGAATGGTGTAAGTCTCTGGTCAAAAAGTATATTTGCAGCTTATTTTCTTTGTTTATATGTAGACGGTAGTGAGCATGTTGCTCTACTAACAGACTTTTCCCTTAATTCCGCTCGCTTTTCCTTTATGGAAGTATCCTGGTGTAACTGTTCCCCATGTTCATTGCTGACTGCCCAAGATTCATGTGCTTATGTGTTTCCTACATAGCAGCAGCGTTAGCTGGTGGTACTGAGGGTAATGTGTTGCTTTGGAGTGTGCTGCTGAGTAGCACAACATTCAAGCTTAATCCTCTGTTTTGTATTCGTGACTAAATGCTTCCATAACAGACTTAACATTATGGCAAATGACAAGTCCATCTTCAAGGCAAAGAAATCCTTAAAGCAATACCCTGTCTGTAAACACATACTTTAGTGTCACTGTGAAGGAGCTTCCAGCCATTCCGGCTGGACCCAAAAGTTTTATTTACCATATTGATAGGTTCAAATCTCAGACAAGGTCATTGAGATCTCCTTGGGTAACTAAATTAGGCTCAGGAGGCGAACAGGGAGCCTCAAAAGTTAGGTCAAGACTTACTTGTTGATCACCATGCTCTGCATTTCGTGTTCATCTTTTTGTTTTTTCTGGGCACTTTGGCACAGGCATTTCTTTGCTTTGAGACACAGGCCTTATGGTAAACAATAAATCTGGGTATGGTGTGCCTTGGCATGGAACGCATATGTTTATAAGACAAAAGTAGCAATCTGTGCAATGGTCTCCCTCTAAATTGGAACACTGAGTGCCCATTGACCAGCCTGTGAGGAGTCTGACACAGGTGAGAGGGGTGCATTTTTTTTCTTGGTCACTGACTTTGCATCCAAATTAAGTTGTAGCCCTCCTTCATAGGTGTAGTAAATTGATGTTTCTGAAGCCTAAACGTTGCTGCACCACAGAGGCAGAAAAAAGAGTTTGGCCAAGTTAACACAGCTTCTAGCTATTTCTCTACATGGCAGAGAAGCACAAGGCAGTGTTCATGGTTCCTTTGGATGCACAATCCTGAAGGCAAACACATATTTACCAGACTAACTTGACACAGCCACCAGAAGTGGCCAATAAAAACCTCCCTAAACGCTCTATAAACAACTCTTAAAGAGGGCACAATGTCAAATCTTTGGGTAACAGAACGCATATATGACCAGTCTACAAATACCAGGGTTGCCTACTCTCCCGAAATATCCGGGAAACTCCCGGAATTTGGGTAGTTCTCTCGGGAGAGCCGACCAAGCTCCCGCAAGCCCCGACCAGCTCAATTACAACTGTAAAATCCCTAGAGTTACTAGGGATGGGCAGGGCTTGATGATGTCAGTTGTTAGCAACTTTATTTTAGCTGTTGTTAACCTTTCTAAAAATGCTAGTTTAATAGTTTTATTCTTAACAAAACTTTCTGTGTTCCATTGACTAATGATTGTAGTAAGTGTTGGTGCCTTGTGAAAAATAGGTTTCCTGCTTACACTGCAATTTTACATAGGTAAAGAAAGGGTTCCCTTAATGAGAAAACTGCCAACTAAGATGTACATATAGCTTGCATATGTGTTTGCTTATGTATTACTGGTCAGGCATCACTGATAGCTTAGTAAATATACAGAACATTAAATATCAGGATAGTGTTTAATGGCAAACATCAGCGCTTTGCCTATGACACATTTATTATTTTATGTTAAATAGTTTATAGTTTATTATAATGTGAAGAAATATTGCAAGATAGGATTTAAATTTTACCAGAACTGTCATTAATAATAGCATTAAATAAAATGTAACTAATCTATTTGAACAGGATTTGTCAAGGGGTCTATTTACAGACCGCTTCATTTCTCTGTGAACAAAGCTGCATCACGCTCGCTTATCTTCATTGTGAGCCTGGCAGCTTTGTTCAAAGTATTTACAATTACTTTACAAATACTTACCCCTCCTGTGAGGCCCCGATGATCTACCAGGTCATTCCTTTGTATGAATAAAGTTCTGTTCATGTGCAGTGACTACTTTTGGGAACTTTGAAAATTTCAAGTCCAGGCATGAAAAACACTGTGCATGCACAGAGTGTTCATGCCAGACTTTGAAATTGGCAGTCAGTCGCCTCGCCCGGACAGGTATGTCTTGTCTTCTCTTTTTCCTTATGTTTTTTTAGTTTTTAATTATGATAATGTTTTATATGAAAAATAAATTTTATTGAGAAAAAAACATAAATTTTTTTACTGTAGATATGTATTTCAGTGGTCTTACCATATATACCCCCCCCCCCCATTTTCTCCCCCTGATTACAGATATAAGGGGGAGGAAAAGAGGGGTCTTGGGGGACATCGCTGGAATAATTACCCATAATGCCAGCTGGAGCTGACGTTACTTTTACGCTTTGAGCAGAGTGTAAAACTGGAACAATTAGAAAACTCCGCTCCAGCATTTTGTATATATTAAAAACTTAATTTTAATGTGATAGTGTCAGTTTTCTATTCAAAACTGGCACTATCACATTAAAATGATCTTTGTAAATAGACCCCAACATTTTTGGTGCTAAGCAGTAATAAAGGAAGCTTAGCTCAAATATACAGTATGAAAGGAAACATATCTATAGAACCGTTGTTAAACTTACATTTAAAGTATTTGATTATATACTAAAGACTTGGAAGTCTATTTACTAAGGTCGCTTTTGCTAAAAGCCCGGGAATTTCATAATCGCCGTATTCACTAAAGGCATTTTTATAGAAAGAGACACACACTTCAATAGAAAAACACATGTCAACATGTGACATGTGTTTTTCACAATGTAAAAAATATGATAGGCATTATTCTATCACTTATCCTGCCGACGCATATACTACTATAAGGCAAAGCATGGCCATGTGTTTGTGGCCATGCTAATACTTATAGTAGTGTAAGTGTCAGCCTGACAAGTGATAAAATGCTACAATGTAATGTGTAGTGTCCATAATAAAATATAACATTTCCCCCAATAAACATTACAACAATACATTACATAACAATACATTGTTAAACATGAAGAAAATGTAACAAAAGTGTCCCTTGCTGTTTATGTAGACTATAATGGTAGCCACCATTTAAAAATGTACAAAAAGTGTAGTGTGATTTGAAAATGTGTAATTACATAATAAAGTAAAGTATAGAATGACCATTTAGCAGTCATCTGTCTTGGGATAATTTGCTTGGAGTTTCTTCAGTCTTTGAAGTTCTTTTGGTAATGTAGAATGGAGATGCTTGTCAGCTTGCTAGAAGAGAATGGTTTGGTGCTTTAAGATGGTCTTTGGCCTCTTCTGGCACTTGACATGACGTCCTCCTTCTTCCACTGACCATTCGGTCACTAGAGGGGACCCTTTTATAGAAAATATGACGTCATATACATTAGAGGGCTCTAGTGAGCGCTCTAGTGTTTATGACATCACATTCAGTATAAAAGGGTGCCCTCTAATGACCGAATGGTTATTAGTAGCAGTGCCCCAGAAGTGGAAGAAGGAGGACCATCCTCTTCTAGAAAGCTGACAAGCATCTCCATTCTACATTACAAAAAGAACTTCAAAGACAGAAGCAACTCCAAGCAAATCATCCCAAGACAGATGACTGCTAAACGGTGAGTCGATACTTTATTATTTAATTACACATTTTCAAATCACACTACACTTTTTTAACATTTTTAAATGGTGGCCACCATTATAGTTTTCATAAACAGTACTTTTGTTACATTTTATTCATGTTTAACAATGTATTGTTATGTAATGTAATGTTTATTAGAGGAAATGTTTTATTTTATTATGTACACATTACATTGTAGCATTTTATCACTTGTCACACTGACGCTTACACTAATATAAAGATTAGCATGGCCACAAACACATGGCCATGCTTTGCCTTATAGTAGTATATGCGTCGGCTGGATAAGCGATAGAATAATGCATACCGATTTTGAAATGGACAATCGCCATGTTTTTCAGTAGAAAAGCATGGGGATTAGTCCATTTTAAAATCGATCAACATCGACGGCGATTATTAATCACTGCAACAAAGCGCAATTTTTTACAAAAAATTGCTGCAAATTTGCAGTGATGTCTAGCGATTAATAATCACTGTCAAAAAGCAACTTCAGTAAATGAGGCCCTTGGAAACTTAAGAAAATTCCACATAGAAACTGGTAATTGTGTAACCATTCAAATATGAAATAACACACATTCAACTACTGAATGCATTATTAAGATACGGGACTGGATCCAGACCCCAAGCGCTTTCCATACGTGCGGGGGGGTCTGAAACTACACAGGGCAGAGGGGGGTGAACGGCTTCCCCTCCACATCCCCTCAAAGGTCGGCCCCTTCATGGGAACTTGTAACGTATGGAACTGAGTTCTGTAAGGACAAATAATTAGCATAATTAGCAATTAAATAATTAGCATGCAGTGGAAATACTATTGCACATAGAAATCAAATACTGCATGGCTATATGTTCAATCTATAATATAGAGTTGAGCTAAGAAATTTCACCTCTCAATTCTATTTCTGCTTACCTCCCCTTGCAGTTCATTATGGTATTACATCTAAAAAGGTGTATGTCCAGCTCTGGATCTACCCCATTGTGGGAGACTTGAAATTACCCTTTTGTGGAGATTGGAACAAATAATAAAGAAATGTGAATATAACATCAGTTAACCATGTTAGAATTTTAATCGACCACATTGTGACCCAGACTGAAGAAGAATGACACTTTGGACATTTTTTGCCAGAGGTGATCACAAGTGAGTGTGCCTTGTTATTACAAAGTAAAGTGACCCAATCTACTGATCCAGACTTACACATTGTCACCTTTTTTAATTTTCATTGCTAAGCTGCTGCAAAAGCTGTTTATTACAGCATTCAGATATATAATAGAGGATTGACCATTTACAAACACCAATACCCACTCATGACTAAAATATATATATAAAAAAAGGCTATGGCCTATTTCTGCACCCAGGGCAGCCTTCAGAATTTGTGGAGTGCGGGACATACCAGTGGGGCCCTGCCCCCTATGTGATGTCACATTGTTCCCTGCGCATTGGCCCTGTAATGATGGCAGGCCCCCATCAGCTGGGACAGTAGTAAACCTAGTAACCTAGTAAACATAATTTTGTTTTGGTCAACAAATCCATTTTGACTAAGCATGTGATATTAGTCTTAAAAATATAGGAGATGCCAAGTAAGGAGCAATTTAAGATTCCAGAATATAGTAGAGCATAATGTGGTAAATCCAGACCTATGGGCTTGTTATGTTAGAACGCGTAGCATATTTACGCTAGCGTAATTTCTATGCACTCCCCTAGGCACTCCCCTCGGTCGTACGTACTTTGGCGATTTTATGCTGCCCAAACCCTACCTTAACTTTTCATAGCGTGAGTACTGATGTACGTAATGGATTTACGTATGTGATGGCCTAACTCGGCCCATACTGTCCAATTTAAATGCATTCCTCCGCCTACAAAGCGTAATTATCATATTGATGCCCCCGCCCCTTCGTTCATAGTTATGCTGATGGTACGTGCGCAGTAAATACAAATAGCCGATTTGATTTAATCGGCTAGCATAAATACACTAGCGTGCTTAGCTCAGGATCCGGCCCAATGTCCCAAATAAGTTACTTATATCACTATAATAGATTCTAAATTTTTACAAGAAAAAAAAATGCAACCTAAAAACCATAATGAGTCCATGTTACAAGAAAAGGTCATGGAGTGGTGGCAGCTTCATTTCCTTAAGTGACAAACTATCAGAAAGTATTTGAGAAGTGTATGCTTTTCACAAATATGTTATCCTTCTAAAAAGAAAATGTCATCATATCATGATTTGAAAGGGTATTAAATGTCATACAGTACTGCCAAATGCTAAATTCAACATAGTAAAGGACCGTAATTCCCAAATAGTTGCATATCAACCAAAGTGAATTCATAAGGTAAGCTTAATGTACTGGAGAATGGTGGGAAGGGCTAAGGGATTGATTATATGTGGTGGTGTCATGGCCTTATACTGCACATCCTGTTTACATTGGGTATTTGGGATGGTATAATTATCCACATTTACATAATTATAAATGTAGGCATCATGCATTTAAATTCATTGTAATAAGCATATGAAATAAGGGCCATTTATGTATGTCTAAACTCGGCTGATCTGCTAAATAAATATTAGACACACCTGGGCTGATTCTGAGTTGGAGTTTTAGGGCCGGATTCACACCTAAGAAGCAGTCGCTTCTTAGGTGCATATCTGTAGTACAGGACCTACTACGCAATCTACGTACCACTTTGGTATGTAGTTTTGCCTCCGGGCGGTCTTTTAAGTATTTTAGATAAAAAGAGGCGACGTAATGCCGCCTCGGGGAGCGTTTGGGAAAAAGTGGGAGGGGGGAAGGATTTAGATTAGGCGGGGGGAGGTGGGTAGTGGCAATGTCTGTGCGGACATTGCACGGATAGTTAAGGTAGCCCTACACTGTGCAGCGATATATGGGATTACACTGTGCAGCGATATATATGAGAATACACTGTGCAGCGATATATGAGAATACACTGTGCAGCAATATGTGGGATTACACTGTGCAGCGATATATGAGAATACACTGTGCAGCAATATATGAGAATACACTGTGCAGCAATATATGAGAATACACTGTGCAGTTGTGCAATCACTTCCTATGTAATTTAAACGCATGAACCTTTATTCATATTAATTAAGATGAGCATAGTTTAGCAACATAAAAAGACAAAATGTTTAAAAGTATGAAATGGTGAATAAAGAAAGTAACAGATTGTATTAAAAAAAAAATAAATATATACATATATATATATATATATATATATATATATATTTAATGGATTTATTAGTTTATTAGAAATATTATAGAAACTATTTATAAAATGTAATTGTAATTAATTTAATTAAGGGACATTTTTCTAATTCTTACCCTATTATATTTCTATAAAGTGTTTACATTGCATAACCTTAGAAACCTGTAGCGTCTTGTATAATTTAATATTCTGGTTATATCTTTTAATAAACTTTATTTCTCTATTTACAATTTTTTAAACTTTTTAATATTTTGACCTTTCTGTAGCTAAATCATGTTTATTTTATATAATATGAATATGTTTTAATGCCTCTAAATTGCCCAGATTATCAATTAATTTTCTATGAATAAGTTTTCCATACTTTTTAACACTACTTCCAGTCCCTCCAGTCCTTACTTTACCACCCTCCTCACATTTTTCCTTCACTTACCTTCTCTTGTGTCATCTACCTATGGCTCCACAGTGCTGGTTCTGCTGCTTCTGGTTCATATGCTGGAAGCAATGCAATACTGATGTGAGGTCATGTGATACAACAGTATCACACTTATAGTAGCAGCTGAAGAATGCAGGCATTAGATGCAGAAACACATTGCTTAACCTGCTGCTTCACAGCTGTACCAAGTGTGGTTTAGCTGGTGCCATCGCCCGAGATCTGACTGTGCTCTTGCAGGCCCTTGAACCTGGAGGGTCAGAACCGCCTGCACCAGCCCTGCTCACAGCCCATATGCAAATCTGACACCTTTTTCTCTTCACTGCACTCAAACTTCCTGTGCGCGGTGACCTTACATTATAGCTCTCAGCCTTTTACGCTTTTGCCTCCAATGCATACCCACACTCTGTATTGTGAGTCAGAAGCAAAACTTGTAAGGGGGAACTACGTGACTCTGAATTGGTAGGAGGAAGGGTGGGACTTGCGCCAAATGGGGGTTTACAATGGGCTGTGCAATCAATGGCCACTAATTTGTATGCACATGCACAGACAGCTGTCAACGTCTTTCAGATTACACATGAGTATTGAGAAATTTGTTTATAAACAACGGTCATTGCTCATAGATTGAGTGATGAGCACTGCATAGTCTGCCAGCTGCTGAGAGCTTAGCCCAGGTCTGGCCAATCTGTGGTTTGCAGGTGTTGTGAAACTACAATTCCCAGCATTTTATCTATCTATCTATCTATCTATCTTACTATCTTGCAATCAACACAGGAGCTTTTACATTTAATAGCTGTCAAGTCAACTATGCCTGAATTTTTTGTTTATGTTTATTTCTAATAATGGATCAATGGATATTTTTGTTTGCTGTATTTTTTTTATGTTTTATTTTGTATGGTTTTTACCCTTTTTACTGAATAGTAATACAGAGTTATTTAAAGATTGCACCTGCCAAAAGGGGCTTTGTGCCAGTAACTCTATCATACAGCAACCCTTTAAATGGGCTGTGAATTCCTAAATGTGACGCAAAAGGGGAGGGAGCATTTTAGATCCTGCCAGCTTAATAACATGGCTTTGTATGGGGCGGCAGTAGCAATCACACAGGGACCATGCTGGAAGCAAGGCAGCAGAATGTGGATCCCTGGGCACTTCTGTTTAGAATATTTGGAAAAATTGTTTAGATTTGTGACTGAGTAATCCTATCACTGACAGCTGCTTTAAACAGCTTTTCTGTAGTATAAGGGATTAGAAATAAACAGAACAAGATGGAAATATGGACTTCCTAAAACAGAAGGTATATAAATGTTTATAATACAAGTAGACATAATTAAAACTTGGCATTGCAGCATCACAGTCACATGTGGACTGCTCATAAAATATCATATTACGGAACAGAGATGCATAGAATATTACCTGGTTTATAATGCAGAAATGTAAGAATATGGGGCTGTATTCAGAAAACCTTTTTTTTTTTATATGTACGCCATTATACGCACGGCCGGAGCAAGGAAACACCCCAACCCCGACACTCCCCTCTCCCGGACATGCTGTCGGGGACTTACAAGTCTCTAGACCACTCTGTTCTTTATGTGTGTACTTACAGGCGTATATGTGCTCCGTCCGTGCGATTCTTTATAACCGCGTTTCCATGCGTTCATTTAAATGCCTCCCCCCACCCATGTAAATTTGCAAGTACGTATTTCTACGCCGCTCATCCGCACATATATGTACAAAAGTGTGATTCACATACCCGTGCCAAAAGCACTTACGAGCGTATATGCAATGTAACTTATGTAAATAAAGTTACTACGCATGCGCAGTTGATCCAGTCCTAAAAATACACCTGCAACTTCCCACGAAATTGCAATACGGCCCATAATCCTCAGTGACAAACATAAGAAGGAAGCTTAACATTACTTTTGACTGCTGTGTACAATATATTTTTACATTTTAGCAATCCTTTAATAATATGTTTCCATAAACACGTTTGCTGTGCAGGTAACTCTATAACGGCAAACAAATAAGAACATCATTTTTGTCGAGTTTTTAATGGTGACATTTACTTTCACCTGTGTAATTATCTAGAATGAACAGTCCTGGTGCTCTATTATTATTATTATTATTATTATTATTATTATTTGTATGATTTACTTTACCTCTTGATATTTTATTTAAAGTTTTAATAAACCAAAATTAATGACTAGTTCATTAGCATTCATATAAACAGTCAACTTCAATGTTTAAAATCCTTTATCTTAAGTGTATTCCATTGTTTTCTGCACTCTGTCTCCCACACTTGGGGCTAATCCAGAGCTGCGCTTCCGTCTGCTATTTAGATGGAAGCACAGCGGGAATGAGTACTGCACATGCTCAGAACGGGAGCAAGCACAGAAAGACGGGCTTACTGCTGCCCATCCACCTGTGTTGCATCTGTCTCAGAGGATGGAGTAAGTCATAAGCGCAGGTTGTTTTCTATGGGAAAATGACCATTAAAAAAATAATGGTGTACGTATTTAATTTTTTTTATTAAATTAAAATGTACATAAAAAATAAAAAAAATTTATTTTCCATTTTTTCTAATTATTTATTTAATTGATTGATTTCTTAATTTATTTATTTTTTTAAATGCTAGAATAGCAGCAGAACACCACTACTATGCTCTGGCATTAATGTACCAGATTAAAAAAGCATTTAAATGCTGTACAAGCAGAAACACAAAACTGTGGATAGGACATATAGCACATCTGTATTCTAGCTGCACTAAAACTCTAGATCAGCTCTCTTGTCCCCTAATACTTTTGTACTCTTTTACCTTTTTTCATACATTTATTATATTCCATTTAAAACATTTTTTATGAAAGTTAAAAATGACATCATAATTAAAGCAGCCATTACTCACCTTAATACCTTGAATGGAAATAATTAAAATAAGCCTTTTTTCTGCTCTCTCGTTGCCTTGTAATTTTCTATGTGGGAAACCACATGTGAAAATTCTTTTTTTTTAAGATTATTTTTCTCTATGAACCTTCACAACATTCAAGGGGTATTTTCAGTATCTTCAGCACCAAAAGAGTTAAAGTAGTTCTATTTTTACTATCAGGACAAATATACAAAGTCACTTCACACAATGTTGCTGTGTGGAAAGTTTTAACTTTGAGATTCCCATAGACCTTAAAAACAAGGGGAAAAATCTTGTATGCATTTAACCTTTCAACTGCCACTGAAAATACTTTGTAAAACTAAAAAACAGGTACCTGCAGATATGTATATAACATTAAGTGACAAGTATGGTGGCTACACCTTATACAAAAAACAGCATGATATTTGTACAGAACAGCTATTTGTTTGTTGTATAGTGTTGGACCAGCTGTACCCTGAAACT
>WWET01001617.1:91899-120046 GCA_011038615.1 Limnodynastes dumerilii
TACTAGAGCAATTATCGGGCTGATCATTCAATTATTGGTTTATCTGAACAATCATTGTTCTTGTGTGTGGGCATTATTGATTTCCAAGCCCAATAATTGGTGGAGAAATGCATGGGTCCAACAGATTTAATCTTCTGGCTCTCCAAACTTTATCAGCAGAAAGTTCCTGATATTGTGTAGTGTGTGGGCAAATCCAATTATACCTGTACCTCTACCTCCTGACTGGAATTTTCCCATCTGTCTATAATTATCGGCAGGTACAGCAGTAATAAAGTTATGAAAGATCTGCATTCTGTAAGAGATGCAAAGCTTTCATTACTATGGGGTAGACCCAGAACTACGTTTGCAATATGTTTCATCGCGTAGCGTATTTATGCGTGCGTACCTTCTATACACTCCCCTTGTCACACCCCTTGAATGTACGTATTTTGACCAAGATACGCTTTCCAAACCCTACCTTAACTTTTGGCAATGTAACCGATGTGATCCGCTCACGTACGTATGGGCAACACGTATTTACGCAGCTTAGCACGCCTATACTGTACACTTTAAATACAAACCCCTGCCTACATAACGTATTTCAGACGTATTTTGGAATCACGTCAAATTGGCACACCCACACGTAAATATTTCCGTGACACTTACGTGAATGGCCCATACGTTCACATTTACACTACCTTACGGAGCGTATTTTCTATGGTGCGCATGCGCAGTACTTACTAAAAGGCGATTTTACGTCTTTGCCACGCGTAAATTCGCTCACAAGCGTTGTTCTGGATCTGGCCCTATATTATTACTATACATGAGAAACACGGACAGGGAAACTCAAGCCGGGAGGTGCCCCCCACTACTGACCACAGTGCCTCATTTTAGGATTAACAGGAGGCCTGAGCAGCCAATCAGTGCAGAGATTGACTGGAGGCCCATGCAGGACCTTTGTGTAGTGGAAAATCACCTGTTTATCGGGCATCTCCTGCTGGGAACAACAGTTGCTCTAGTATATGGCCTGCTTTACTCTTTCTCTGTTGTATTTTATATTTCTTAGAAAATTTATTATTTGACACCATATGTATGCAAAAAACCCTTTTCAGGTCAAAAAAAATATCATGATGGCAACTTTATTTTGAGTGGTCTTTTGGCTAAACTGTACATTACTGAGTCCCATTTTAACAGTGTCATATTTATTTGCAATAAATGTAAAAGAAAATATTGAAAAGGCTGGATCTGAGATGATATTAAAGGATTTCTTTTAATTATATATATTTGTATACAGTTATATAGTATATTACGAGCCATAGCAAGAAATGTCAGCGTTTTGGGGCAAAAAGGGAAATTGGCACCCCCCAACCTTGAACCAGTTTTACTTTTAAAATGATCTTACTGGTGCCACACTTTGGCTTTGCACCCTGGGCTACCGCCCCTATCGCACACCTCTACTTTCTCCCCTGAGTATATTTGTAACATAGCTTCATTTAAAATCTTATCATTACAATGTATAAGCAATTTCTAGTTTACTTTTGTAACAAAAAAACAGTTTTGCAACATTTCAACACTATTTGACTGTTTGCAGTGATTGTAAATAACATCATATCACATACCTATTGAATCCTATTAGCTTCTACTTGTGATATAAACAAGTATCTGACCTGCTACTCTATCTGCAAAATAGAAAGTAGAAATATTAGTCAGTGACTTCACTAGGGTTCGTGTATGGACCTCCCTCAATACAATTATTCATGTAATTATTCATGTAATTATTTAATGTATTGGCAATTACACCTTTGATTACAACATCATACGCACAGCCTAAATATATTTACATTTACATCACTTAAAGCAGTGGTCAAATTGGAAATTTAGACGTGGCGGTATAGACATTTAGAAGTGGCGGTGTAGACATTTAGAAGTGGCGGTATAGACATTTAGAAGTGGCGGTATGAAATTATAGAAATAATAGAATTGAATGGAGATTTATAGCTTTTCAATGAATTCAGTGGGAAAAGTGATGATATGTCTGAAATTTGAGATCAGACATTTTGGAGTTTTGCCTCGATTTGGGATCCAGGGCATGGCACAGTTTGACTCAGAACCCCAAAAATGAAGAATCTGTCAATCTTATACAATCTGAACCACTCATCTCTTTACTCAATGCATACATTACTGTTATAGTAACATTTTGGACCAATATTTTTAGCTCCTCGTATTTGTTTTTGTTCTACAATTTTATTGTCTCTGTATAATACTCATAATAATATCGAGCATGCACAGTGTGTAAAACAGTCTGCAATCTACTTAGAATGATGGAAAGTCTGCATCTGGCCTATAGACATTTTGGTGACTGAGCCAGAGTTAAGAGTATTTGCACAAAAATGTGCAAATCTGCACCAGGACAAAACCATATGAGCTACATCCAAAACCTCTACTGGGAGGAATGGAGGTCAGAAGCCAGATCACCGCTATATCATAACTGCAGGCAAAGGAAGGCCATTTTTCAGATGGAAGCGAACCAAAAATGAGCATTGCGCATGCTCAGATCGGGAGCACACACAGAGATAACTGCAAGTGTACCCATCCGTCTGTCTGCGCAACCTGCTGCCATGCGGCTGTGGAACAGGGAGTTCCACGATATTTAAATGAGAATGAGGGGTGTTTTTATCATTTAAATATTACATGTAGTGCTGTCTGGTGGCTGGTTAAGAGCCTTACGCTTACACCATCTCAGGAATGGTCTAAGCGTATGGAGCAGCTCAACGAAGCTGTAAAATAAAAAAAAGTAAATTTTTTACAACATAAATAAATATTTTCGGCCCGATAGGGCATGCTGATTCTTGTAGAACTACAAGCACCAGCATGCCCATAGATATCAGGGCATGCTGGTCTTGGAGAACCACAAGTGCAAGCATGCTATCCAGGGCCACAGCGCCATTTTAATGTCCCAATAGTATAAAGAATCAATGTTAGGGCAGGCAAGTGTAATGTAATGAAAAAAAGAATGTACAGTAAAAAAATAAAAGTAAAAAACAACTTACCTGCTCTGCTGGGGTCCAGTCTTCTAAGCTTTTAATTGGGAGGGGACGGTTTGGCAAAAAACGTGTGGACATCGCATAACATTCAGGCGCTAATGAAAGTTGTACTGTCATTGGGGGGCTTAGACCAAGCCCCTATTGTACAATTTAAATACCCATCCACAATGCACATCTCGTACACATGGTCAGTGGGCCCCCTGCCTTGCACAGACTGAAGTCCATAAAAAATTCTGTCCGATGCAGAATATCTTTTGCTGCACATGCGCAGTACAAAACATATACACAGGAGAAAAGAAAAAGAAGCTTATTTTGCATATGATGCACTAATAGCAATGACTAGTAATGCCTTGGCTGACAGAGACTGGGAAAATCTAAATTTAATACATGTTATTAAAACTTAACTTTTATAATCCACAATTAAAACCTTGGAAAATATAAAATGTACCCTTAATGCTTCACAAAGTGTTGCAATAAAGAGATGTAACAAACAGCCTGTTTGAGTATCAATAATTCCGAACTCAACTTAAAAACTGTGCTGTTTAGGTTATCTTCCATATATAGGAACTTTCCTGTATAATGTCAATTTCTTAAATATACACCGTGTTAATGTTGTAACCTCATATATAATAAGACTGCTGTAAAAATTATGGGAGGAACAATCTATAAAAGTTAACAGAAAATGGGCTGGATCCAGACATAAGTAAGTGCTTGAAATTAGTTACTCCTGGGCTAAACCATGCAGGGGAGTCATATTTAATCTGTTGCAAATAGTATTAGAGATGAGAGGTGATGTTTCTATTCCAAGTCTAAATAACAGTGTGATAGTAAAGCTGGTCAGTATCTGTGTGTAGTAAGCAATTCAAAGATATATCCCTGCATGCAAAGAATACAATTAACTTGACTCCCCATGCAATCAATATGGTTTAGCCCAGGAGTAACTAATTTCAAGCACTTACTTAAGTCTGGATCCAGCCCAATCTGTTACATATTTTAGATATCGTGATTCCTCCACTCTTCGACAGTGGTGTAGTTCTCAAACAAATGTGAAGAAGAAGATCACTGTACCATAAGAATAGTGGGCCTGATCCAGAGCTTCATTTACACCAGCAAATCAGGTGCAAGTGTAGACCTGAGCAGAACTATTTTGCAATGTGAGTGGATGCAAATTTAAACTGTGAAACAGAATTGGAGTTAGGAGGTGAAGTTTCTTAGCTAAACTCTAAGCTAAACAGATTAAACACAAAGCTATGCAGTATGTGAGTTCTATGAGTAAAAGTAAAGTATTTTCTCTGTATGCAAAATTATATAGATTAATTATCAGCCCTTAAGAGTGCCCTAGGGCTTCCCTAACTTCCCATTCGTATTTTCCTTCTCAAGAACAAGGAGCCTTCCTCGGCTCCTTTCCATACTTCCCCCACTCACTCTTCTTAAAACCTCCTAGAAGCTGCTGTGGCGCGTCTCTTTCTTATTCCTTAACTACATGCTACTATATGGTGTGTGGATTACGTAAATGCGCATGCGTGGTAGGTCATTTCTTAAAAGACCAGACTTATGAAGCAAATGCTAACTAAGTGTGAATACGGGCCATATACTTTAAAAAAGAATGGCATAAGAATTTCTGCTAGTGAGTCATGTATAAATAAACAAAATAGATAAAGTTATACCACGTTCAATTATTTGGCATTTGTAGCAGCTTGTAATTACAGAGTGCCATTCATTCATGTATGTATACATTTCCTTGGGTATTGACCTAAGTGTTAGGAACTATTTTTTATTTTTCTGTTATTGTTTTTCTTGTGCAATATGCTCGCCCTACAAATGTATTTTAGCATTTTTGAATTAAAAATGTATATTTTAATAGCCTGATGTAGTGGTGTGCATTCATAAGAGGCCCCATGTTTAGAGTAAGTGCACTGTTCACTACTCATTTCCTGTTTACCTAGTGTATGTATATTGTGTGGGGTCCCGGATAGCACCTCTGTTCCTACTAAGTGGTACTAATTATCTTCAAACTGGTGCGGTCCCTTTGTGTTTTATAATAAAGATAAGTCAACACACCCATTCAACTTTCAACAATCTTTGAAATACCACCCATGTATTTATATTTACACTGCTAGACCATTAGACTATGCTTATTTCCAAATAGCTATCTGCAGGATGAAAGAAGAATAAGATACACTTAGCAGTTTGTAACATGTTACTAGTAATAGTAGAGAGCTAGCACAAAAATAAACTAAATAAATCAGGCTCTAAAAAATGTAACATACAACACATGCAAATATTAAACAGAAAATAACCCTTAGGTAGGGAGACTTTTTTGAGCAAATCAACGTTTTTGAGCGATTTTTAAAGGTAGTTATGTAACTGTCGCATTTAGTAAAGGCTAAATCACCATTATCGCCAAAAATCAGGTTTTCCTGAAATCGTAATTTTTCAATGACGAACACACAAATTGCTGTATTTACTAAGTGCGCATTAGCTAAATCACCGGAAAATCAACGGAAAATCAACATTAATTCACTGAAAACAAATGTGCCATGTAGGAGAGACGAAAAATCGCAGTCTATTAATCATGAATGAACAGCCCCAGGTTCCGCACAGGCTACAAATAACCCGTCAGGTGCGTGTGCTTAGCGTGCATTTAGACCTGGACTCCATGTCTGATCAGGAAGTTGTGCACCTTTATGAACAGGTGAGGAGGGATTTGTACTCACCAACATCACGATCACATGCAGTGTCGGGGCTGCACAAATGTGACATCCATTTTATGGCCACAGGCTCTTTCCCGTCTGTGACCAGAAGATCGGTTGGCATTTCACATGTGGCATTTTCATGTCACTTTTCTGATGTGTTAAGTGCCCTTAAAAAATTGTTGCAAACATATATCTGCCTCCCCAGCCAGAAGTCAAAGTGGCGTGACTTAAGGTAGCCTTCTATAGACTCTCTGGATTTCCTTATGTGTTGGGAGCTATTGATTGCTCTCTAATATCGCAGAGACCACCTAAACGAAGGGTAAATGTGTATAAAAATCGCCACCATTATTATTCCCTAAATGTTCAAATGATCAGTGATGCTAACTTAAAAATTTTGAGTGTATTTGCAGGTTATACTAGGTCATGTCATGATGCCTATATTCTGAGACAGTTATCCCTTTATTCCATATTTGACAATGGACAAATGCCTGAGGGATGGCTGTTGGGTAAATATTGTTTACAATTGAGTTAATTTTAATTTTTGAAAATAGTTTTTTTAATTATAGATTATATTTGTGTATGTTTGTCGCTCCTGGCTGATGACTCCACTGCTGACTCCTTACACTCCTGGGCAGCACAGATATAATGAGGCACACATAGCCACTAGAGTGTATCTTTAGGCTATTGAAGACCAGGTTCAGGTGCTTTGATAAATCTGGTGGTGTGCTCCTCTACTCCCCTGCTAAGGTTTGTGAATGGTAGGGCGACACAGCATAGTGGCTCAGGAATTGGTGAGGTTTATAGCCAGAAGACACAGATGATACAGGATATGTAATACAGGTTATGTAACACAGGGCTATGCAGGTAACATAGGAATTAAGCACAGATAACAGATAGTAAACACAAGGATACCAGTAATGCAGAGAGTCCAGATAAGCCCACAGGAGTTATATGCAGATATAGTTCATACACAGGAAGTATGCAAGAAAGTCCATATAACATCCACAGAGTAAGCAGCATGGCTGGAATAATACAGGGATCCAAGATAAATGGACACAGAGAGAACCAGATAACCGGACCATGGTTGAGAAACAAAGGTAATAGGAATAGCAACAGGAATGACCCACCCCTTTCTCTGGAATCATGAGATAGATAAATCCAGAGCACAGGTGTAGGATAACAAGCACATAAGAGAGAGAGTGCAACAACAGTCTCTATGGGCAGGTAATAGATATGTCCACTATAGCAATAACTTGTCCACATCTGTCCCTAGAGGCAAAACAGGATACAAAAGTCCAGGATATAACAGTTTGTTGTCTTCTGCATAAAGTGGCTTTATAACAACCTGCCCCTGACTTTATTGCAGTAGGGAGTGATGAACAAGGGGGCCCAGTACCATCTGGAGATGTGTTGGCCTCAGAGAAGGAGAGGAAGATAAGGGATGGTGTAATTGCTAATTATTTTGAGTATAAGTATACACACTAAATATATTTTAGTTTTTCTGAGTATTCTACAAGAAGATAATGATACCCTTAGTGTTTCATTGTTTGATTATATTAATGTATGTGTATACTTTACGCATGTCATTGTTAAGAAAAAAAACAACAGCCATACACAATTGTGACAATCCAAATGTTTTTATTAACATTTTCAAATTACTTAATTAAGGACGTTTCCTGGCAGACTGCTGCAATGGTGTAGTCAAGTGACCTCTTGATCTTCCACCCCTGGTACACACCCCGCATCTAGAAGGCGTGTTAGGAGCGGAGCTTTGTGGAGTTGTAGCCTGATTGGTATCGGCAGACGATGTACCAGAAGGTGGAAAAGCACTGACCAGGTCATCATGAATTTGGACAGACATATGGACAACATGAACGGTAAGCTCACAAATTTATTGTTTCCTGCTTCTACAGCTACTGTATTTCTTTATTCCATAGCTGCAGCTAATCTATTGATGCCTTAACTTAGCATTGTGTTTGTTCTTGTTCATTTCAACTTTCATCAGTGCTTTAAGTTTCAGTTTAAGGGCATGTAATTAATGTTACAAAAACACACTTTTCACTTCTCTAACATTAGAAACACTTGTTACACACACATATTTGGAATGCAGAACATTTGTCTAAAAGAATTACATTTGTAGACAAGGTAACGTCACTGTGTTTATTAAACATTATACTATGGTGACTTTAGAAAACAATTGTGCATATATATCTAAGCAACAATGAGATTTTGAATTTTTATTTTAATTATCAACAGGCACAACTCACCAGGGTCTTTCTCGTCTCATGAAAAACTGAATAATGGTGGAGTGATTGGTGGAGGAGGAGTAATTGGTTGCAATGGACCTGTACATTAACAGAATATGTGTACATAATAAATGTGTTTATTTTTATTTTTTTTATAAAAATGCTTATATCAGTGAGAAAAAATACAAGCATATTATTATTATTATTTTTATTTTTCATTTGTGTTAAAAATAAATATACATTCATATGTAATGAGTGCCTTAAATGGTTTATCATTTTAAAAATGTAAATTATGGAATTATTTATCTTGCTGTGTAGCGAAATCTGTGTCGCACACATTTACGTCAATGATTTCTGTTGGCATGATGACACGTAACTGCTCCTCATAAACATTGTATGCAGCCCTTTTCTCCTTCCCTAATTTATCTTTAAGCCGTCTATTAATATCGGAAATGCGTTTGAGGTAGTTTGGTTCACTCCGTTTGTAGGGCCCAACAGCATTTACCACATTGACAACTTTTGCCCAAAGCTGCCTTTTCCTTTTCCAGTCTTTGCTGCCTGGTTACCAAGAATTTCCACATATATGGGGATGATTGTCTCCACAAGCACACAATTTTCATTATGGGAAAATCTGATGTTAGGGCCACGTTTTTTGGGGAGCAGAGGGTTCAGATTGTTCTTCTCCCACACATTCTCTGTCCTCCTTCAATGCATCAGGCAGTGCAGATTTAGACATTATCAATCTACAAGGGACACAATAAGGAAAAAAAAAAATAGCAAAACAAATATGTCCCCTGTCATATTTAGTTCTGGATCTGGCCCATAGTGTTTTCCCTGTTAGATCTTGTGTTAACTATGCAAAACGCTGCAATTAACATAGAAATCGCGAGATTTCCATGCCTAAACACGATTCTACACTAATTCCATTAAAAAAATAGAAATCATGGAGATTAACACAGAAATCGCCACGATTATAACACAAATCACTTTCTGGAAGAAAAAATCACCATCTATCACCTTTGATTAAAAATCACAAAGCAAAAATGCACATTGGTAAATAAAGTGATTTCATTCTAGAAATCGACAGCAAATCGCATAGTTGGGTGGCGATTTCTAATCGCTGCCAAACTTGCCCATTAGTAAATTCAAGCCTGCCGTCCACTTGGATTGTTCACGGTAATCCCATCATATTTAAAGCCTGACTATTAATATATGAGGTCACAACATTAACGCAGTGTATTTTTAAGGGACTGATATTATTATACAGGACAATGCCTATATATGGGAGATAACCCCAATGACAGTGCTAAAGTTCAGTTCAGAGTTATTGATACTCAGGCAGGCTGTTGTTACATCTACATTTAGTACAACACATTGTGAAACATTAACAGTCCATTAGTTGATTGTCTATTATTGAAACATATTTATGTGTAATTTCGCCAATGTGGAAATATATGCAATTCGAGACTCAGGTAATTTTGTAATTGTGCATAATAAAAGTTAAGATAACATTTTATAACATATTAATTGTTTTTTTCTCAGTCTCTGTCAGTTAACGTGTCACTAGTCAACACCATTATTGTATCACATGCAAAAAAAAAGCTTTTTTCTCTTTTCTCCTGTTTATATATAGTGTTATATTAGTTTCTAAGTGGTAGCACACCTTTAAAACAAGAGGGTTTTACTAACAATACAATATAGTGGACATATGGCATTGTTCTAGTGTCAGAGATCTGTGCATCCTGTTCTTTCCTTCTCATATTCATGTGCAGTACATACAGACAGGCAATTTCTGTAAGTGACATCTGGAAATTGCCTATCGTTACTGTGAAGAAACGGGTAAAGGTCCCCTGACATATTACTTTTTTATCCCTGTCATCTTGGACATTTATGATGGACATTTATTATCACATTTGTATCTACGACCTCTTGAAATATATAGTCTGTGTGTGTTATGCTTTGCATATACCATTTAAAGTTTCTGTAATTATAGAAGTGTGTTATATAGTGATGTTCAGTGTGTGATGTTTTTATAGGATTATGTAGCATGTAGTTATAGCAATGTTTATTGTATAATGTCCCTTTTAATACAGTTAAATTCCAGACAGATGGTTAGAGTATCCATTTGTTAGGGTCTCCAGCTGGGATAACCAGACCTCATTAGAAAGGAAAAACAAAGTTGCTCAATCAATTTATAGGTAAATGCAAACAGGTGCATAAAGGCAGGGGTTAAATTGCTAGCCACAGTTACATATATTTGCGCAAATATGTGTAATGGACATTTCTGCATTTTATTTTACAAATAGACGGTATAGTCTGTTACTGGTTTATGGCAGCGTTGCTGGGGCATGTTCTTTCCTCATTACATAGGGTCTGTTATCATTAACAAAACCTCTGTCTACAGCCAGGTGCAGGGTGTCCATGTATGGTCATACATCCCTACAGACTGCAGGAAGAGATGAGGGGGGACTTTAAGTGCATCTATCCCCCTTCATCCCTCTACAGGAAACTACAGATATGCGACATCACAAATGACTGGCAAGGGTTAATTCTGGGAGTGACTGGCCCTATCTGATAATTAGGGGCAGGGCAGAGGTTATCAGCATCAAAGGCTGGCCACAGGTCTTAGAATAGACTGACTGGAGCCAAAACCACAGGGGGCCCTGAGCTGTGTTTTCTCTTGGACATTGATAGACAGCTGTCACCTAGCTATTGATTAGCCAACCACGTTCCACTCACCTCTGGCAAGTCTGCAGTGGGCTGTAACTAAGGGATGGGGGTGGGACCTGAGCAATAAGGGTGAGTAGGACTTGAGAAGGGAGATTTAAGAATTTTGAACTGTGGAACTGGGTGTTGGGGATTGCTATCTCCTACCAGGTCCTGCATGCTGTTTCAGGATATTCTGGCTGCAAGAATGTTTGGGTTCTTTCTAGAACTGTTAACTGTTTATCTGTACCCTAGACCTCTTCATCAGAAAGACCCTCAGAGGAGCAAGGATTACAATTACCAAGGCCGTTGTACCAGTGGACATTCACAATTTTGACTTTAAAGATTTGGAAACATATTGGGGACTTATGTTATGCTTTTATTCATCCTGACTATTTGATATAACTTTTGATATATAATAAAGATACAGTTGTATCACCACAGTGAATCAGGAGGACAGCGGGGGGGTTTGGTGCAGTTACTAATTCTGGATCCTGTCCATTGTCATTCACATTGCAACACCTGTTACTGAATTCCTGTCTAATGTTGTGAAATATTTTAGGCTGTGCTTATGTGGTCAGAACAATTTCTATCTGTTCCTCCATGGTCAGAGATTCCTACTATAACTCAAAGCTTTGAGATGGGATAACGAAATACAGATCACCCTTCTATAGGAGTGTGTGTAATGTTATCCCTGGCGAGGTCCAACCCAGGTGTGATTCCCCGACCACTGGACTCACACCCATGGTCTCACACTGCAGCAAAAATGAGAATAAATATACAAGACGGACTAGACCGTCAAACAAGGTATGACACGTCCCATTGCTAAAAGTGACCCCTTGTCCAAACAATACTGCCCAGAAGCAGAGCACATCCTACTGCTCACCTGACAGTACACAATTCACATAGACCTAACTTTACCTTCTATTTACTAACAGTCCACTTAATGTGAACTATAACCTAGAGAAATAATTGTCTAACAAACTTACTCACAACTGACTACCGTATTACCTACCTCTAACATTAGTTTTACAAAAATAAAAAAAACAAATGCTTACTCGGGAGCACCTTTGCAGGGTTATTTTGCTTCCCCACATAAGGGCCCACGACCTAGACACTGCACACTGAGGAACTTGAAACACACCAAACTTGTGCACAAGCAGTAAGAGAACAACAGGAGTCAGGCACATGCAGAAACCTTGCCTTGGATAACCTGGGAACAACTGGGGGGATTTATGGAGAAATTAGGGGAGGCTTCATATAATCAAAAAGGGGACAGAGATATTGAAAGAAAAAGGTTTGTAATTTTATTTGGTCCAGGCTTCTCCCAGAACTTCTTATTTTCTTCTCTCATCATCATCTCTGCTTGGGCACTCTCCTCTCCATGCATCTTCAATCTTTCTTCCATCTTCCGTTCCTCCAGTGGTGACATAATTCAAAAGGCCATAATTCCTTGTTACCAGGGGAGCTGGATTTATGTCCTGTTCTGATCCCCTGCCATGCAATCACTTGGTTATAAATTGCCCATGAAACAGGTAAAATAAATAAAAATTTAAGTAAATAAATAATAATAATTGTTACACACCATCAATTTGGCCAGAAAGGCGTGTAAGGGTTAATGTTGGTACCTTGCTTCCTATTCAGCTGGGAGATATGTGCAGACTCAGAAGCTGATTGGCACTGGTGCCTGTTAAATATCCTGCAGTGTGAGACATATTGATTATAGCGTCTGGTTTCCTGCGTTCTGGCTGCTCTGGTATTTCTGCTCTGTCTAGCATTGCTAGTTCTGACTGTTGTTTGGCTCTTTCCTTGTACCCAACCTTACCAATTCCTGGTCTCTCCTTGTATGAGTTTGTCCCGTGTGTGTGCAGCGGTTAGCGCCAAAAGTCCTGGCACTGTCGCTGACAGTTGACTCTCAGCGTTCCACGTGCTGGTTGCTATCTGTTTAGTGTGTTAGAGCTCTGTCATCTGCTCACACCTCTCTGAGTATTCCATCTGCTCATATCTCTTTAGTGTGTTAGAGCTTTGTCATCTGCTCACCACTTCTATTATCCCTTGACCTACAGGAGCTAAGTGGCAGTCTCTCCTGTTCTTTGTTTTTTTCTGGGTCTCTAGTTCATGTTTATTTATCATTTACCAGGGAACCATTCCTTTTCATGCATATAGCTGGAGTTTCATGACTTACCTGCTCTCTGTATTATGTGCTATACCAGTGGTAAGTCATTCTATACTCTCTGGACACAGTACTGTGGTATTGGATACCGCCTACCGGCGGCCGCGACCTGTTGGTAGTCCCGCAGACCAGACTATCCCCACCATCAGGGGCTCTAGCGAAGACCAGACCCCAGTTAGACTCCGCACCCGGGGAAGCGGGACACCGGAACCGTAACAATAATAATAATATATAAATTAAACATTGGTTTATGCATAGGTTACAATAAGACATAAAAATTATCTGTGACTAGTCTAAAACCTGTCATAAAGACGGGAAAAATATTGCCCATTCATTTCTCAACAGCGTCTTTCACCCATTTCCTATTCATGTCATGTCATATTCTTGTCATTCCAGCTCCCATTATCCCCATCATGTGTCTCCAGCTCCCCAGTATCCCCCATAATGTGTCTCCAGCTCCCAGAATCCCCCAGCGTGTCATTTTCTATTCATGTCATATTCATGTCATTCCAGCTTCCAGTATCCCCATCATGTGTCTCCATCCCCCCAGTATCCCCATCATGTGTCTTAAGCCCCCAGTATTCCCGATCATGGCATGAACTTTCTGAATGCAGAGGTAAGGTGCAGAATGTGGAGATGGTGGCAGCGGGTCCCTCATCAACCTTACTTCTGCATTCAGGAAGTTCCTGCTACATTCAAGATGGTGGCGGGGTCCAGAACTTCTTCAGTGCGGGCAGGAGCAGAGAGCGGTGGCCGGCGGTGGGTCCAGATACTGGAAGCTTCCAGCCGCCGCTAAAGGTAAGTAAAAGGGGACATGTGTGTGTGTGTGCGTGGGGATTTTTTTTTTTGCCCCTATGCGCAGTAGCGTCCCAACCTGTGGACGCTACTGCACATGCGTATAATGGTAAAGAGCAGAATGGCTTTTATATAGATAGATACTGTGTGGCAGGACACATTTTTGTGTTTTTGTCAGCAACTAATTATATTGCACTCAGTGTATATATGTCAGTCCCCTATTGATTCGTATTTCATATGTTGTTATGACAGGTGCTGTTTTATATCTCTGTATGTAATTGTTTAACTGTTTAATACAGTAAGTATTTACTGTTTTTCATATTACTTGCTTGATTTTTATAACCACAGAATTATTGAGCTTAAGCGCGGCTTGATTCATATACTCTTTGCTAAGTTGGGGTTACACCGCACTATTAGCCAGCGATTATTCAATTTCTGTGGTTTTATAAGTTTTAGGTTATTATATTTGTTGATAAATATTTTATTCGTTTAGGATTTTTAAATATTAATTTTCTTCTTGGATTAGTGCTCATCTATATGTTTTTAGGACACGTTTTTGTTGTTATAATCAAAATGTTAAGCATTAAGTATTTTTTACAATAAATTAGATGCAAATATAGGGCCAGAACCAGAGCTACGTTTCCATTACATTTCTTAGCGTAGCGTATTAACACTGTCGTAATTACTATGCACTCCCCTTGGCACTCCTCTCAACCGTACATAGTTTAGTCATGTTACGCTTTCCAAACCCTACCTTAGCTTTTCCAAGCGTAGCTCCTGGTGACCATAATGGCTGCACGTACTTACGAACCTAAGCACGCCCATACTATACGATTTAAATGCCTGACCCCGCCTATGAAGCGTAATTACGGGTGTCGTATGGCTGGCACGCCCCTCCGTTCGTAGTTACGCTGTTGATAGTAGTCTGGTACGTACCGTCAGGCTTACGTGTCGTAACATCTGCTACACGCATGCGCAGTACATGCAAAATAGCTTTTTTAAGTCTCCGCCTAGCGTAAATATGCTAATGTACTTAGTTCTGGATCTACCCCATATTGTGTAAGTACTATCAGGCTGCAATGCTCATTCAGAAAAGTAATCGCTATAGTCCAAAAACAATATACAGTAATGAAGTGTGAGCTGTGTATGTTGCACAGTGTAGATAATAGCACAGTAGGTAAACATAAACAGCTACTGCTTTTCAGAATGTTTCTTCCTCTCAGATTTACGTGTATTCATAATGTACCACATCTCATTATTACACACCAATTTATACAAACTGAAAGCAATATTGTTACATTTTCCATGTTTAAAGCACTTGAGTGGCTGGCTTTGTCTAATAAACAGACTAAACAGCGTATTAGGAAGCCTGGAATGGCTCTCTTATGACAGAAAACAGAATTCTGGATAAACCCTTCCTTCCCTTCATAAATCTACATTTGCCGCTCTGTGACTTGTATTATAGAACAGTTATAAACTATGTCAATCTACAGCATACAGCTGCCATAAAATCATTAGACAAGTACCATGCTAAGTAAGAACGGGAGAGAGAGCAAAGAAGACAGATCAGGGAGCCGGAGCAGGGAAAAGGACATTTTTTTATGTCTGTCTGCATTATGAATGGGTACCATGCCGAAATATCATTTTCAGTGTGAAATCTATGGACCGTATGCAGACTCCCGGACGTATAACATATACGTCTGGAGTTTTGCGGTCTTTACTACTGCGCATGCGCAGTAAAGTTGTAACGTAGTCTATGTATCTACGTAGATTGCGTATATGCGCAGTAGTAAAAACCGCAAAACTCTGGACTTATCTGTTATATGTCCAGGAGTCTGCATACAGTCCTCTATCAGCATTGATACAACCAACATTATGGTGTAGGCTGTACAAAAGCCTACACCATAATTCACAAATTCACAAATTGGACAATGGTCCAATTTGTGAATTTCGCTGCTTGACCTTTTGGATTGTGCTGATCACCCATCACTACATACAGTAAAAGCTTTCTTGGACTTTTTGTACAATAATCATAAAGAGGTATGACGCTGGTCCAAAAACAAAAAGTCAAATAATCTGGCCATGTGCAGCCAAATTTTTGGGCCTATTTTAGCAGATTAAGATATCACTCATCCAATACCCTATCCAGAAATCCCTGGAAGAATTAATGAGAATGGCCACTAAAATCAACAGATGCAAGAAGGAGCAGAAAATAGAGAAGAAATTATGGGCCAGATTTACTCAGCTGTGGAAAAGAAAAAGGGGAGACGTTGCCCATAGCAACCAAGCAGATTCTAACTGATATGATCTAATTTGTTATAGGAGAATGAGAGTTAGAATTTGATTGGTTGCTATGGGTAACATTTTCCTTTCTTGCAGCTTAGTAAATTTAGCCCTATATCCTGTTTCCTCATCATTAGTCTCTTTTCCTTTAGCATTTGTACCACAAACCCATGCAGCTTAAGACTTTTGTCCCTCTGAGCAACAGAAATCTAGGAGATGTTCTTTGGGATTTTGTCTATACTCTCGAGTCAAGGGTGTTATGACTTGCAATTGTGCATATATGCTGGGAAAAAACCAGGCCTAGAGGATTTGGAAGGAAGCCATCCATACAATTTGTCTCTTCCAAAAATAATCTTCTTGTTCCCGTATTTCTTTGGCTATCAAGCTGCTATATTTCTGCAAGTCTTAACAGCAGTGCCTATGTAAGGAACCATAACATGTGGCTATATGTTTTGTTAATAGTCCACATAAAAGTGGAATAATCCATTACTTGGGGTTGGGGAAGAGAAGGTAATTTAATTGTGTTTCATGGTTATGTGGCTGCAAAAGACAGCAGCTGCATACAGATTCATACTTAAGCCCACATCTGGATAGATCTTAAAAGACACTTTATTTGAGTGGGGTTTTTCTAAATGCATGATGCATTTTAGTCTGAATCAGGTCAAACAGGCAATTCTAGACTTTGTTTCATAATATGTAGAAAGGTTCCTCTATCATGTAATGTGTATGAGTTATTGGGCCTGATCCAGACCTATGAAGCCCAGCGTTAATACGCCGGGCGTAAGCCTAAGATTGGCTACTGGGTTACAATGCAAAGGTTAGTGTAGGTAGGTGGGGGGAAGTAGGATAATGAGGGAGGAAGGGATTTTACTAAATACGCTCTGGTCCCAGCATATTTACCCTCGCTTATGCCGGCTAAAGTTAGGGTAGCCTTCAGCCGGCGTAAGCGAGGGTAAATACGCTGGAACAGGGGGGCAGTGCATGCCGATACGCTGTACTTTAGTAAGCACAGAGCATAGGCGTAGGTCTGGATCTGCCCATTGTGTATATAAATATTTTGAAAAGGGTATAGTACTATTGCAGTATTAAAGTATTTTCCTTAGGTGCGGCTAAAGTTGAGTTTCAGCTATTTTGGCCCTAATTGTGTATCAATAGTCCTTTTTAAGAAGAGGATAATCTGAGTGGCACATCCTTCAAATTTTTTTGCTCATCCATTATGATGATAAAAATGAGCCTCATTAAACAGGTGGGATCATGCCTTTTATAACAAGAAGCACTATGAATCCCGCTGCGGCAACTCTATACCCAGAGTGTCCGAACTCTAAAATACACTGTATGATTGGTATAGAAATGTGCTGCGGGTTTGTGTATGTACTTTAAATATCAGCATACATAGTAAGTAATTCAGAAATACCACGCATGACCAGCATTCAAGTCATTCAAAGTCTATAGAAATATCTATAATATATAAAAGTGAAATTTGGATTCTGTAAATACAGATGCCGTTTCTCTTATGCTCATACCCAAAAATCAATCAATATAGGGGGAGAAAACAAAGAAACATAATCATAAACATGTTTTAAAAAATACATAGAGAATATCTGTCTTTATTGAAACCAATTAAAACATGAGACAATTAATAAAACACTATAGTATTACAATACATACAAATAATAAAACACATTAAGAACATGGTATAGCAAATGGTGATACCCTGCACAATACACTTACAGTACCTAATGTTTAGTCTAAGAAAAGGCTTGATAAATTCATTGACATGTCACAGCATATTGCATAATAGATCATGAGATCATATTTAATTTTTTCCTTGAGACAGTTTTCAATATAGCACTTGCCACGTCTATTAATACATACAGATAATATCTAAGGCAAAATAATATTCAAACCAAGCCAAGGTCTTGAACATATAGTATTACTGCTCACTACTTGTTGCCCTTATGCCTGAAAAAAGTTGAATTAGGTAGTTGTCCTGAACCTTTTTTAGGTACAGCAAGTTTCCCTTCTATAAAATCATGTAACTTTGCATATAGTCATAAAGATCCATTTTTGTTTAAACTGTTCCTATGAATAATAAAACAGATATGGTGCTCAAATAATACACAAATATTACAAATAGGTCAGTTAAAATAGCTTAGAGCTAAAAATAAATTACAAAATAGTAACCTTATACTTGCAGTGATGTGACAGACGCTGTATAAGACGGTCATGTCAACAAGTGTACACATATAAAATGGTATGCAACTCTTCCATGATGGAGACAGGGGGTGAAATTACTTTGATGAAATTTTATGTGTGTACTCTTTTGCAGGGAACAACATTGACTTGTGCATCAGCAGTGCATGCGAAAGTTCCTGTCATGTAATATCAAAAGCTGTCTGATTTTGGGTACTTACTATTTATTGTGGATCAAGGTTGACCCAACAAATTTTATTTTATTTTGCTTACAAGATTACATAATTAGTTTCAGCTACCACATTTGCATGTTACACGGATTCCATTACTAGCAAGACGCTATGTAGTATTGTTCATATTACTTATTTTATTTGAGGTGGTCCTGAGAATTTTAGTCTTGACCTGTTCATTCAGGGAGATGGCTTTTATACCTTTCAGATAAACATTATACAGAAAGACAAATTTTAGGTGCCTTTTGGAATAACTTTAATATATGAAAATACTCAAATGTGCAGTTTACTGTCTAACATGAATGACCATCAATATAAATTTATATATTAATAACCAGCTTTATGCACTATGCTTTAAATAATTAAAGCATGGCCTATTACACAACAGATTATAAATTATGTTACCTGTTTAGCAGAATACAATCTTTGTAAAGTTGTCAACATTGATTAATCAATGTAATGTGGGACAGACAAATCATTAGAATAATTTATAGAACACCAACATTTCACAATGTTATTGGTACTTTTTATTTATTTATTTTTGCTTAAACATTGTTCTTTACAGAAAATATATCTTGTTCGGAAATAAAAATCATCCTAGAAAAAAGTAATCTACTGATAATTAGAAAACATTTTTACGCCATCTCAGGATGACTTTAGTAATGATTTTTTTTTTATTGTCTACATGTAACTGCTGAAATATTTGCTTCCAGATCCCTGCAGCACCAAATTTGTGGCAGAAGCTATACTGCAAACTGGGGCCTACTGCAGTATGAGGCGTTGTGGCAGGAGAACTGTCAAAGGAAGTGTCCTAACACAATTCTGCATAAACAACGATTCATTTTACATACCTCTCAACATTTGTAAGCTGGAAAACTTGACAAATAAACCCTGCCTCCATCCGGCTTAAGCCCCGTCTTTGTCCCACCCAAGCCCTGTCCCCATTGACATGCCGCACAGGGGGGGAAGGAATCAAACAGATATTTAAAAAAAAAATGAAAAACAAACCCTTTCTCCAGTGTAGCCCACTTATCGGGACAAGCTGGAAGGCAGTCGGAACAGTCACCCAAAATCGGGACTGTCTCCCTGGAATCAGGACAATAGGGGGGTATGATTTTATCATTTTTATTGTTACTAAATGGAATATCTTGTAGAGGTTTAATTTACTGCAGTCCTCCCAAAAGATAACAATTTTTCCAGAATTGTTTTAAATATTTTTCTAAGCCAGTTTTTTTTATCTTGACAATCTCATGGTATCTGTAGGAAGATCTTTGTGAGCATTCAACACAGAACAGAATAACAGACTTGTGTTTAACATTAAACAGAGCAGGCTGTTATTTATACTTTTTTTAAACACGAAATATCAAATTAAATTATACAGGCAACGTTTAAGTAGTTAAACATTTCAAATATTTAAAAATGAAGTCAACTGCTTAAACTAAATATGCAACATGTAGTTAGTTAAAAATATGTCACCATTTTAAAACATCCTTCATGGATATTTTACTACTAACAGCTGAATCTGTAGATCTCATGTGCAAAACATCACCCAGACATATAAAGGTGAGGATATGCCAGCTCACATAATGCATCTCGCTGAAATATTGTACTGCACATGCTCAGAAACCTTAGTCTCGCAACTGAGTTCAGTCCAGACATTAGTGTAAATCACACAGTGAAACTTATTTTCTTCCTTTCCTTTTTCTTTTCCACACCCCCTCATCGTCACATTCCACAGTGGGATTTTCAGAGGACAATTCTGTTGAATATGTTATTGGACCGAAACCAGAATTAAGTAAGCACTGCCCTCCTAACTTGTCCATAACGGAGGTGAAGCTCTGCAGATGTTATGTTAGTTTTATTAACATAACAACCATTGTATGGAACTTAGTTCCATTGGATCCAAAACTGAAGTGGCATGATACATATTTCACACCCATATTGACATGAGGTTTGTTTGTACATTATTGTTTCTTTAAAGATTATGCACTGTTTTACATGACAGAAGGTTTTCTTAGATTTTTTTCACAAGGGAGCACGGAGAGCATCCTGCATGAGATGTTGCTTTTGTTTGGGCATGTTGAATTTTGAACTTCATAAATAAAAATGTGATGTATAGATATGTTTGAAATGTAACATTTGAAATTGTTAAATGCACATATTGAAATTCTTACGTTTGTTTTCAAAAAGATAAACAAATGTAAAAAATGTTTACAATTTTTTAAATTGACAGAATTGCATTTTCATGTTATTATTACTTAAAAATATTAACATAACATTTTTACAATAATGGTTAGTTAATTCTTGTATTTATATAAAATGGGGTTAATTATATGTGCAAAATACAATAGAACATAAATGACCATATTCACGCTTAAGAAGCGGTCTATTCCGAAATGACCTACTACGTATGCGTAGTAGGTAATTTACATAATCTATATACCATTTAGTTAATAGAAAGAGCGTGCTACAGCAGCACTTATTTACTGTTAACTGCATGCAGCTGAAAATCATAAAAAAGGAACAGGCAAAAGTAAATTCATTGGGAAATCAGAGTATGTGAATTAAACTTTTGTCTGGACTACAAGTATGTAATGAATGTTGTGACTGGAAGAGCCACAGCTAGTTGTAGTGTCCATTAGCCTCACATACTAATGAAAACACATACAAATGGCCCTAGTTTTTACCCCAATGTGCTACTAATATAAATGATAATGTAAAATATAAACAGGCCTGGTTTAATAAGGGTGGGTGTAGTCACTGAAATGTATGGAAAATGGTTAATGTCATACCAGAGGTAGATTCAGGAGTTGTGGGGAATGGGGTTGGGGTCGACCTTCTCCGCTAGCACATTGATGTCTCCAGTGCAACATGGACGCATTTGTGTGCATTCTATGAGGCACCAGTCTGTGAAAGTGTATCCTGCCTCACTCCTATCATCTATGTTCATTATCCAGCAGCTTACGGGGCGGTAGGAAACCAGCAGGTCGTGTCTCCTGGTGGTAGGCCCTGTTACCAACAGATAAAGGCTGAGAGATAACTGGAGACTGTTAGCTTATGGGCTGCAACACTCCAGAATCTAGCAATGGTGAGAATGGAGAAAAGCAGACAGAGACAAACAGAGCCCCGTAAGCTGCTGGATAATGAACATAGAGGATAGGAGTGAGGCAGGATACACTTTCACAGACTGGTGCCTCATAGAATGCACACAAATGCGTCCATGTTGCACTGGAGACATCAATGTGCTAGCGGAGAAGGTCGACCCCAACCCCATTCCCCACAACTCCTGAATCTACCTCTGGTATGACATTAACCATTTTCCATACATTTCAGTGACTACACCCACCCTTATTAAACCAGGTCTGTCCTCCCCATCAAGGGTTCCAGTGAACACCAGCCCCCAGTTACACTCCACGCCCTGGTGTGTCATGTTCCTAGGTGAAGTGGCTTCTGCTCAATAATTGTAAAAAGGCGGAGCCATAAAGAAATTAACCAATGAGAAGGCTTAGCCCGCTAAATGGGAAGCAGGACTAACATTAGTTGACAGGTTAGTCAACCAATGAATAAAGAGTGCAGTGTTGGGTAGATGGAATGTGTGCTGTGCACACAGGAAAAGGAATTAGGAACACACTGTACTCCTGCGTCAAGAGACCAGCTAGCAAGCTAGCCTGCCAGATGGACCAGCCTATCTGCTATTCAGAGGGACCAGTCAGCCAGCTAGAGATACTAGAGATATACATGAGTAGTGTATGGATGACAGAGCTCTGTGGCAATATTGGGGCGACATATTGCGGATCGTATAGATAAATTGTTAGGAGGGGCTGGGAATGTCCCAGCAGTCTTGGTGAATGTTGGCACCAATGACCAAGTCAGAGAAAGAAGGACATCCAAGGTAGTATTTTTGGAAATACTAGGGAGGCAGCAGGAGATTAGGGAAGTTAATGCATGGCAATGAGATTGGTGGGGAGGAGGTTTTGGATTATTAGAGCATTAGGCTGATTTCTTGTTCAGATACCATCTTTAGTGTCAAGATGGATTGCACCTGAATGAGGAAGGGACTAGGGGAGAGGATGGTTAGAAGGTTGGAGGAGATTTTAAACTAGGCTTTGGGACTGAGGTTCAAGAATTTATGGGATAGACATTTAGTGCAATAAGGGGGAATTTAATAAGAGTCAAGGGGGTAGAGAGGTTGGAAGGAGAAATGCAGCCAACAGGAGGGGCCCTTGTTAAAGCCATTAAATAAGCAGCCATATCGAAGCAAAAAGGAATAACAAATGGAGGCAATAGACTTAAGTGTATGCTTGCAAATGCATGAAGCTTGGCAGGTAAAAAGGGGAAGTTATAACTAGTAGCAATGAACGAGCAATTGGTATTATAGGTATTACTGAGGCATGGTGGGATGATACACTTGACTAAACAGTCAACTTGGAGGGCTACACTCTCTTCAGGAGGGATAGGTAAATAAAAGGGGAAGAGTATGTCTTTATCTTAAGCAAATGTTAAAACAAAGTTTACAGGAAGTTATCTACGAGGGTCCTAGTGATAAAATAGTCATTGTGGGTGGAAATATTTCCACTTTAATTGAGGAAGTCCAACTTCTATTGCAAATTGAAAAGGCTGCACAGCTAGGTCAAGTTTTATTTATGGAGGATTTAAATTATCCGGACATTGATTGGAGAACTGAGATTTGTGGTTCAGTTAGAGAAAACAGGTTTCTGAGCACACTAAAAGACTATTACATGTCCAAATGGTTGGGGAACCAACTAGGAGCCAGACTACACTGGACCTAGTAATAACAAATAATGTAAAGGTACCCTTTACTATGGTACACCCGGAAAGTGTGGCCCTTAATCCGTCATAAACTACATCTAAATGCGCACCACTCACTACACCTTCCCTTCCTGAAGAACCCTAAATTTCAAGACGGGGAGGCATCCTACCCCTTCACACTGTGGCATAAGGACGGACTATCCACTGTGGGGCAAATACTAGATACCAATACTGGCAAACCATACAGGTTTACAGAGGCATTGGGAAAATTCCCATTTCTGAGAGGTCATCAGTTAGCATACCTCCAGGCCCAACATTATGCCAGCCCTATATTTCGTCTTTTAACAGAGGTAGATAAAAAAAATTCACTTGACTCATTACGTCAAAATCCGCTGACATTTAGGAAGGCAATTTCTGTACATTACAAATTGCTAAATACACCCATTGAGTATGAGTCAACTGAATCGAGGCTCGTCAAATGGACTCGGATCTTCCCCTCCTTAACATGTGATGATCTTCTCAAAGCCCTTAATTACTCGAGAAAGACTCTGCCATCGTCTCAATACCTTGAGATGTTTTTGAGACTTTTTCATCACACTTACCACTCCCCCCTTTGTTTGTATCAGGTGGGGGTGAAAGACTCGCATTACTGCTCTAGGTGCGCAATTCCAGAGGCTGGCCTGCTGCACTGTTTTTGGGACTGTCCCTTATTATCCGTATACGGAGGCACATCTTTTAACATATGTTCCATTGACAGCGGAATGGGCTATCTTCGGAATCTTGCCTTCCAACCAGAGAGTTGGCAAGTGTGCTAAAAAATTTTCAATGGCAATCAGCTCTGCAGCAAAAAAAACAATATTACAAAATTAGGTTACTCCCTCGGCCACACCCTTTTTCCTGTTCAAGGAAAAGCTAAATTTTTTGTTCAGGATGGACTGGATAGAAACCCTTTTAGACAAAGAGAAGAAGACAGAAACTTTCTTTGGGGTATGAGAGGCTTACATAGATACCTTGCCAATGACTATGAAGCTCAAAATACATAATTCCCTGCAACATACTACCTATTATCTACTTAGACAAATGATGAACGACCCTCCTGTGAGAGTTGATCAGTAAAACATTACTTGGCATGGCGGGCGGTTCTCCTCGATAGAATATGGGATGTATTGTAGTGTGTAGATTGTGGCTGATACAATTATTTAAAATATCTGTTTTTTCAGTTTGTTTTGGTTTTTTGTTTTTTTTCGCACAAATATGAGCAGTATAACCCACTGTATTAACCTTTCAGTGTTCCGCATCTTGCAATTTTGTATCTTATCCTTTGACTGACAGTATGCATTGTGTATATCCGATATGACACTGTGTATCAATAAAAACTTATTTAAAAAATAATAATAATGTAGAGTTATATAAATATTCAAGTAAGGGTAAACAGTGATCATAATATGATCATATTTGAAATTAGTTTCCAGAAGCAACAGTATAAGGGATCAACTAGGTCTTTAAATTTTAGACACATTTTTATATGCTAAAGGAGTCTATAAAAGGCATAGACTGGGATGCAGTTGTTGAAGTAAAAAATACAGAAAAAAAGTGGGCAGTCTTCAAAATGTTGTTGAAAAACATATATGCACAAGTTCATTCCTATGGAAAACAAACGTAAAAAAAATCAAGTCTAAACCAATGTGGCTAAATAAAAAGGTAAGGGAAGAAATTAAAAAAGAAGAAGCATGGAGCTGACGGCTTATACCCTAGTGTTCTCATTTAGCTAAACTCAGAAATTATTAATTTTCATAGATTTATTTTCATCATATTCTGTACCAAGGGATTGGAGTACAGTAGATGTAATGCCGTTGTTTGAAAAGGGAATGAGATAACAACAGGGTAATTACAGACCTGTAAGTCTGATATCAATAGCTGGCAAACTGCAGTAATACTAAGGGGTAGTATTCAGGATTACTCGGTGTGCAATAAGATTCTAAAAATAGAATTTGTGAGGTATAGGTCATGCCAAACTAGCTTAATTAGCTACTTTGAGAAAGTTACTTTGAACTTAGACCAGGGTAGTGCAGTAGATGTGGCCTACTTAGATTTTTGCAAAAGCCTTTGGTCCACATAATAAAGGAACTCGGTCTAGGAAACAACATTTGGACTTAAGTCAAAAACTGGTTGGAGAATAGGGAACAGAGAGTTGTGAGTAACTGAACATTTTCTAATTAGTCAAATGTTTTAGTGTATACCTCAAGGTTCTGTGCTGAAACTACTTTTTAATATAATTATTAAAGACCTTGGTGATGGTTTAGAGAGCAAAGTTTCCATTTTTGCAAATAACACTAAATGATGTAAGTTAGTAGAATCAGAGCAAGATGTAGTTTCTCTACAGAGGGATTTGAACAAACTGGAGGATTGGGCGGCCGAATGAAAGATGAGGTTTAACATAGATAAATGTAAGATTATGCATTTAGGGATCAAAAACAAGGATGCAATCTATAAATGAAAAGGAGTAAATTTAGGGGAATCTTTAATGGAAAGGATTTGGGAGTGCTCATGGACAATAGACTTAGTAATAGTTCTCAATGTCATGCAGCAGCTGCAAGGGCCAATAAAGTATTAGCATGCATAAAAATGGGGACAGATGCGAGGGAATACCCTCCAACTGTACCTATTTAGCCGGTACAATAACGTTTTTTAACTATCTACTGGCTTAAAGGACTCCTGTACTGGTTTCTGGCCTGGCAATTTCCTCCCCATATAATTACCATAGAGTCCTGCAGCATCTCATCACTATAGCAGAGCTACGGGAACAGGCTCCCACAACTCTGCTAAAGTGACAAGACAACCCACACTAATAGATTTTACATATATATGTATGATATACTTATATCATATATGCAAATAAAAACAGAGGAAAGCCATGCCTCATTGGCCCCTCATGGAAATGCCCCCTTGGGTGTACTGGTTTACAATAACAAAATGCTGGAGGTTATGCAAAGGAAGACAGTGTAAATTTGCCACTGTATAAATCGTTGGTAATACCTCATTTCGACTATGGAGTTCAGTTCTGGGCACCAATCTCGGGGGTGGGGCAACTAGACATATTTACAGTACATAAAGGTGCACATATATATAAACCATTATCCAGTATAAAAAGTATACACACTTAATTTTATTTGTATTTTTGCTAGATTTTTTATTTTAATCATTATCCCATTTAAGACCCAAGGCGTATAAAGTACAAAAAAGGCAACAATAAATATTCTATTATAAGACAATCCACAAACTCTTAAGTCAGCAGAAAGCAGAATTTCAGCTGCACTCTTGCTTGTAATTGCTTGTAATTGTTTTTGTGTCTTTCTTCTATGAGAAAACAGAACTTAGGGTCTCAATAAGTACAAATCCAGCTACAGGGTGTCATTATGAAATAGGTTTTTTTTTTTCATACAAAAATATTTCCAGATTTTACATAAAGAACATATATGCTAGGCAGAGAAAATTCTGCATTTAGTTGGCAAATGTATATTCCTTGTTATCACATTGTTTGGGCTTATTTAGATTTTTGATGTAACACTGCTCTCTAGTGCTTTTACTGTATATGCACTTCACCTTTTTCAGACACTTTATTTTTGCTCTTTGTGACTGACACCTAAGAAATCAAAGTAGCTAATTCAGACCTGAATACAAAAAAGTGGATGACTCTAGGGTGCGCAGTAATGGATAGAATAGTACTAGCAAGGTATATTGACATTGACACAGGGCAGACAAGCTCAATGCAGCTACATAACCAGAGGTGTTCCCATTTCATAAGTAATTAAAACACAAGTGTAATGGTGCTTTCTGTGAGCACTTCAGTAACAATGCGAAGGCAAACTAAAAAAAAGGAGAAAACCAGTGCTGTCCTGTGTGATAGGAGACAATCCTAAAAACTAAAATAATACTTAATTCTAATTAAACATATACATATATAAATATAAAAATAAATAAAAATAAAACCTTCCAAATGAATAACAATAATTTATTGAATGTAACAATTCTATTTTATTGTGTATAATTTTTGTATTTATTTATTTATTTCTGGTACCAGATTTGTTACATTAAATAAATTATTGTTATTCATTTGGAAGGTTTTTTTTATTTTATTTTTTTATATTTATATATGTATTTTAGTTGATTGTCTACTATCACACAGGAAAGCGCTGGTTTTCTCCTTTTTTTGTTTTCCTGTTATTTGTGGGGGTTGACACCCCTCAACCTAGCTGCATCTTGTGTGAATATTTATTTTATTTGAATAGGCTCATCCCTAGCACCACTGAATTGTTTTTTGTTGTTTTTTTGTAACAATGCGAAGGCAATAAAAGTACAACCAAAAATTGAAGACTAAAAATCAAATAAAAGTCAGTTGGAATAATCCAAGATTTCCATTTTATTTCAGAAACTTAAATTTTTATCTTTCAGTGAGGGCGCCAGCGTTACTTCATACATTTGATCACTGATTGCATAAACAGCATTTCCATACCTTTAGTGTTGTGATCAGAATATGAAATGCTAACGCAATATTCTGAAATAGCTTGTGGAGTGGCAGCTACATTTGGGTCTGTATCTGGTGCACTTGCATGAGCAGGCTCTTACTGTACAATAACTACAAGCTTCCATCCCCACCTTTCCATTACAGTGACTTGTGATCAGGTCTGGATCACAAATTGCATACATATCTTTTCTGAGCTTGCGCAGTCCATAATCACTCAGAGATATGCTGTGCCATTGGACCTATGTTCAGGTCTAGATCTAGATCAGCCCCAGGGTGTGTATCATATTTTTATATTCTATAATTCTATATATTTAATAATTTCTATATTCTAGCATACATATCTGAGCTTGCGCAGTCCATAATCACTCAGAGATATGCTGTGCCATTGGACCTATGTTCAGGTCTAGATCTAGATCAGCCCAGCCCCGTGTATCATATTTTTATATTCTATAATTCTATATATTTAATAATTTCTATATTCTAATATTCTAAGAACACACAGCAAAG